>JASDQU010243138.1:0-65405 GCA_032191745.1 Picea mariana
TAAACCCACCTTTAATTAATTCTGGCCCTTTCATTATAACTGTTGGGGCCGACTTCTTATTCTGCACTTTGTAATTGTCCGATGACCAATCCGCAAAAGGGGATTTGGTCCTTATACAATTACCGACATGATTAATCCTCAATGGGGATTAATCTAATAACAATAATATTAATAATGACCTGATTAATTCACAATGGGGATTTAATCCAATAACAAAATAATAATAATGATTAATCCACAATGGGGATTTAATCCAATAATAAGAATGCTCTTCGCAGTTACATTATTTCAACAGGAACAAGCTCTGAACTCAACTCATGTAAGTAGCCATCCTCTAGTTGACAAGAATAAGAACCAATGTGCGTGGAAGATCTCTGAATGATAGCGCTGTGCTGTCTGGAAGAACCTGTGAATGTCAGCCTGAAAGGAACACTGGCCTTTGACCATCAAAATCTCAAAGGTGAGATTTTGGGCTCAATAGGCCTTAGGTTTTAGTCTTTGAAGAAAAAGGTTCCTAGGGTGCAAACACTCTTGGGCCTTTGGTACCATTTTTTCCTTCTCTTTATTCCCCTTAGGTCAAGGATCAAAGGTTAAAACCCTAAATTGCAAGCACTTTTGGGCCTTAGGATTTTAACCTTAGCAAAGAATGCTTCACAAACTTGGACAATAAAAACTTTATGAAGGAGAGAAGCATTTATGTCTCTTTCTTAGGGTTTCAACAAGACAAAGAAACTTGCAACAAGATAGCAATTTAACACCTTTAGCATTAGCAAGAAACAATAAATTGCAGAAAATTTCTTACTTCTTCCAAGTAGCAAGATCATTCAAACCCTAATTGCAAAAAATTAGCATCCAAGAGAGCAAACCATCCACAAAGATCCTTCTCCAAGATTAGCACATGAGTAAAAAGAGTCAGGAGAGGAGAAATAAAGAACTTTTTGGAGGTTCTCCCACAAGTGTGAGAGGAATGTGATGATGAAAAATGATCCAAGCGCTAGCGTCTTTATATGAGGTAAACCCTAACGCTTTTTTATACATGATAAAGTGAAATGACTATAAGTGGGGCCAATCCCTCAATTAACCTCTACAAATGATAAAACATGCAAATACGCCATCATAATGCCACACGTGTGGTGACGTCAAGCCTCCTAAAGGTGAAGGAAGGCCTCCCAAGGCCACGTGTCATCATCTCAAGGCGTAATCATGGAAATGGTGCATCTCATTGTCCAAGGTCATGGCAAGTCATCCATGAAACCCCAAGGGATCATCAAACCCCATCACCATCAAACACTAGAAGGTGATGTCATCATCAAGTGAATGACAACGTCAAGGGTGTAGGGCACTGCGTCCAAGGCGGAGAAGGATACATCTTGTCTCTACAGGGTATCTAGCTATCTACTATTGCAACGTCCTCAATTCAGTGACTAATAAGCCCTAGGGTACACTGCCCAACATGTGGGCTTCCAACCTATTATAGCGCAATTTGTAGGTTGGGCAAAGCCCGACCCAACCAAAAAGCAAGTGCTACAACTTCAGAATCCTACACCCAATGTCACCTCGATGTAGGTCCGACACTTCAAGGGTGACTAGGTCACTCTAGGGAGGTGATCCCAGTGACCCTAGGGGGATTAAGATGGAGATGGAGAGAGAAATGGAAGTGAAGCCCCTAGAGGTCAAGTCTAAGTGGAATGAAAAGTGGGAAGAGATTGTTGATAAATGCATCTATGTGAGACATTCTCCAGCATACAAACCTGTGAGGTGTGGATCATTGCAGCTATGTGAAGTCTTTCTTCCAGCTTACAAACCTGAGAGAAAGCCCCTAAGAAGTGTACGTGGTTCCTGCTTGAGATAGAGCTAGGAACGTAGAGATGACCTCCTCCATTCAGAGAGTGAGAAGAACTCCAGATGATTATCCAGTGGGAAAGGCGATTTGATGAGTTGGATGTGCCTGTGGCTGAGCACAAGGTGAACGTGTGAAATCCCAAAGTGCTGGGTGCATCGTCATGTGAACAGAAATGAAGATGATGTGTTAGCCTCCTCTGAGCAGCAGAGTTGACGAGAAAACTCCAGATGATTCTCCTGTGTGAGGTAGTGGGAAAGAAGATCTGTAGAGTGGACGTGCCTGTGGATGAGCACAGGTGAACATGTGTAGATCTGGTTCTTCTATGTAATGCAGTGAGTCAGAGCTATGACATCCCTATGGATGTGCCCCTAGTGGATGATCACTAGTGGGTGTATTAGATCCTTTGCTATATGTTGTTCAAGAGTCACTCCTGCCTGTAACCTTAATTGTTATGTAAAGGGTACAGGTCGGCCCCACCTTAATGTGTTTAACAATAAGTGTAAAAGATAATTAATAAGGTTAATAATAATAATAATAATAATTATAACGTGACTTAGAGAGGTCGGCCTTGTTGAGCCAATAGATGCCTTTGTTGATTGGACAAGTCTAATATAAGTAAGGGATGATTCCCCATTGTGGAATCATATCTTTCTTGTGTGTTTGGAAATTACAACAAATACATCTACTTGGTAAAAGGTGCACACCTCTCTTGGGTGCTAGACTTCTAGGGCTTAAGCACCCTCTTGTGTGCTAGGTCTTTCTTGGTGGTGAAGGTCTTTCTCTTGAAGATTATAGCAAAGGATTTTGTTGGGTTTTCTTTCCTTGTTGAGAAGGGTTTCCCAAGATACTTGTGTTCTTATGCATGGTGTTTCTTCTTGTGATCTTGGTTGCTGCAACATTATTTTTTATGGTTAAGTGAAATGCTAAAATGGAATAAACTTCATGCTTAACCTAGCTTATGAAAAATCAACATGGTATCAGAGGATAGGTCTTGAAGAACCCATTGCACAAGCTACAAGCTTTTATCGACCATTTCTCCTCTTCTGCAAAACCGTATGACCCTCCTAGGGTTTCCAGAAAATCCGCACGGCCTCCTTCTCAGTGGTGTTTCAGCCCTTAATACTTGAACATTGGGGCTAATTTTGGCATAGGAGAGTACGGCCTCCTCCAGTGCATCTCCAGAGACTCTCAGAGTGACATTCCGAGCATTTTTAAATTTTGGCCCTAGGGTTTCTAGGGTTTCGCTAATTTCTGCAGAAATTTCAGAATTAGGGTTTCTGCAAACTCACTGAAGGATCTCTTCAGCTCACCAGTGTTCTCCTATCTCTCAAAAGGCTTATTGTTGGCAGTCATAAGTCCAATAAAACCTAAAAGTGCTAGCCTAGACTAGCCGTTAGGTTTTGTAGCCTAGTTGACAAAGGGTTGTGAAGAATCTAAAATTATGATGAATAAAAAACTATGATGGAAGATAAGCTTCATGGATCAAGCAACTTCAAAGTTCTTGAAAGACAAGACTTCAGAGGAAGACTTATTGTGGGTAATACAAATGGGTTTACCAGAGACAACTATCAATGAATGGAAGGAAGATGACGTCAGGACAAGGAAGCCAATCACCTACTCAAACCCTTACATTGACGGGCCAGCTTCAAAATAACAAAGATGACAAAAGGTGAAATCGTGACTATCTTCTTCATAAAGATCTCAGAGGATAGAGATCATCCAAGGGCCATTGGAGAAATCATATCAGCATCCTCAGGTATACATTTGTATATATTATTTGTATCATTGTCATGAGTGAAATTGCAGGAGGAAGGAAACTTTGCTGGAGTCATGGATCTAGAGGGATCTCAGTGCATTCAGAGAAACAACACACTCAAAGTAAAGACTCCAGGTTTGATTGTTGTAATTGTCATTCCTCTAACCTATAGTTCTAAAAGTTTGCTACATTAGAAGTAGGTGTTGTAGCTGTGACAATATTCCTTAAATTGTTTTGATTCTAGAGATGTACTTGTTATCACACACTTTGTTGTTAGGATAGAGGATTGATGAAAAGAGGTAAAACTGGCGTAACTGAACCATTCCCACCCACTGTCACCTCGATGGGAAGGTTCTTTCTGTTTAGGGAGGTAAGGCCGAGGGGAGACGTCCCCGGTGACTTGGGATTTTGAGAAGGCAAAGGGTTTAGCAAGGCTAAGTGATAATAATTGCCCTCAGAAGTCACCACCTGATCAGAAAGTCCGACTTATAGCCAATAAAGATAATCGGAAGTAGTAACCAAGAAGTATCCCTGCCCAAGAACAATGCAACAATGAAACTACATGTGCAAGCTTGCTTGCTGGTTAGTACTTCATATAATCAATGACTTTCTGATAATAAGCAATTGAGCAATAATATTGATGAAATAAATCAATGTTTACACTATAGCAATGATTGCAATATCACTTCTCAATAAATGCTAAAGAAATGTGGCATTCAATGTAACAAAATCAACACTTCATAGAKAATGCCTTAACCAACCATTCAATTGCCTTAAAAGTAGAACGATAGCTGCACCAAGGTGTTTATAGCACAAGAAGATGACGGYAGCAATATAATTAGTAGGGTTAGTCTAGGCTAGGGTTAGTAAGAGTTAGGGTTTGTTCAAAGTATTGGAAGTTTGTTTTATGATCAAGTCACTCAAAGCACAAGGCCTTAGATCAGTGCGCTCCTAGGGTATATGGAGTCAAAGAGAGGACACAAAGGCTGAAGGACTAAGTGAAAATGGTAAAACTAAGGACAAGAGAGTTAAACTTTGAGGTGTTGCTATGGCAAGGCCTCAAAGATGAAACCCTAGGGGAGAGAGGCTCACTTTGGTGTAGAAAACCTAGGCCTCAGTGCTCTCTCCTCCTTCCTTAGCTCAATGGAAAAACGACTAGCTTGAATAATGATTGATCTAAGACAAAAGGGTTAGCAAGTGATGTGTTACTATAGCAAGGCTTCACTAGGAAAACCCTAGGGAAAAACGACTCACCAGGTGTAGAATATCTAGGCCTTGGTGCGTTTTTCTCCTTCTTAAATCAACAAGGACAAAACGGCTAGGCTAAGAGGAAGGATAGAGTGTTGCAATGGCAAGGCTCTATCTTCTTCATGCAAATCTAATGGCTAAAAATCTTGATGGGGACATGAGACAAGGACATCAACTAATGCTTGTCACCTAGGGTTTGATTCAGCAAAATATAATCACAGATGCAAGTAAATGAAACTAAAACCATTCAATTAAGAAGTGTTTGCAGAAATTCACTTACATAAACCAAGAAACCATGTAGCAAAACCCTAGTTGTAACACCTTCCACCAAGAGAAATGCCAAAAATGCCAAGTTAAATCTTCCTTCAACAAGTGCACCTCAATATTTCATCCAATAACCCTAAGAAGGGCACCAATTTCAGACCTCACTAATGAGTGAGTGAGAGATGATGAAAAAATGAAAGTAAAACCCCTCAATTTATACAGTAGCAATGACCTAAATTACATTTTAGGTCATGAAAAGGCCGACAAGGCCAAAATACAAAAATCATACTGTTTTACATTAAATTCTTAAATTAAAACCCTAATCAAGCAATAGAGAGACGTCATCCCCTTTCTAGGGCGACGCTAGCCCCTTCTAGGGCAAATGCAGCTTCCTGGAGCAAAACGTTAGCCCTCGGGCTTCTCCAAGATGCCACATGTGCCAAAACTGCTGAAGTTGCCTCCCAAAACGTCCATACTGCTGGGTGACGTCATGGGCATCCTGGGAGACGTCCTGGGCCTTCCAAGGCCAACGTTCTTGTGGAGAGGGCTCAACCCCCCTAGGTACAAGTCTGCTTAGCTGCCTCTGGTGGATTATTCTGCTCTTCCCTGGTACAAACGCTCTGCTCTGTCTCTGCCCCCTGTTGGGGTCTCAACATCCATCTGGTGGGCTCTTCAGCCCCATGGAGGTTCGAACTGATCATCTCCCCATGTGTACCTATCCAACATGGTACCTGTCCATCGGGCATGATCCT
This sequence comes from Picea mariana, assembly GCA_032191745.1. Taxonomy (NCBI): domain Eukaryota; kingdom Viridiplantae; phylum Streptophyta; class Pinopsida; order Pinales; family Pinaceae; genus Picea; species Picea mariana. The sequence continues at coordinate 5,864 of JASDQU010243138.1, forward strand.
GCACATCAACAACTACGCCCTCCATGGGCTCATAAGTCACATGGATCATAGCAATGTCAATCACATCTAATCATCAATATTTATTAAACATGTGCATAAAACCCTTTTACCCCAGTCTAGTGCTCAAAGACCTTATACAACTCTGCATTACAAGTTTGGGGAAAGTGACAAGACGTCCTATTGAGCTAGGATCTATTGGAAAAGGGTTGTTCCTGGAAAGGATCAAATCCAAGTCATGCAAGTAGGTGAGGTGGATGGGGATGCCTAGGCAAAAGGTGCAGTGATAGCAAGGATGGCTTACCGGTGGGTGCCTCTGTGGAGGGTGAGTTGTACCTGTCATGGATGCAATGTTTCAAAGCCCATTCATGCCTTTTATCTTCATTCTTTTTCTTCCAAGATGCTAGTCAAAGGACACTGCCCTGGCTTGGTGACCAGTGGTGGCAATGTTAGCCACAAGCATTTCATGGAAATGAAAGGGTTGGCTCGTGATGAGACCCCCTTTCTCTTGGCTATGCCACCAAGAGCCACTACCTTGGCGTGGTGACCAGATGCTGGTAGTTGCATATCGCTAGATGCTCATGGACCTAATAGGCTGGCTTGTGATGAGAACCCCCCTATCCTCTAACCAGGTCTTGTCTTTATTGTTTTTTTTTTTATCTTTTTTATTGCTTTTTCTTTCAAGGAGCTAGTCAAGGGACATTGCCCTGGCTTGGTGACCAGAGGTGGCAATGTTACCCATAAGAACTTTCACGGAAATGAGAAGGTTGGCTCGTGATGAGACCCCCTTTCTTTTGGCTATGCAACCAAAAGCCACTACCCTGGTGTGGTAACCAGATGTTGGTAGTGTCATATTGTTAGGCATCCATGGACCTTTGCGTTGGCTCATGATGAGACCCCCCATCCATCAATTAGGTCTTGATTTATTTTTCTACGGGTCCCTTTGTTTCTTGCTGAGAAGCCTTTTATTGCTTTCTCGGGGATCCTTGGGCGAAGCATCTCGAGGTTTTATTCTTAGGCTTTTATTGTTAATTGCTTTTACCCCCCAGGCCCTTTAGCCCATTCTTTCCACAAGGTAAGGTACAACCCCTAAATGATTGGCCAACCCTATGCCTAGACCAGTGTAATGGGATGGGTGAGCGAGAAATAAGATGGAAAGTGGTATGTATGACGGGAATGAACGATGGCTTTTCAGAAATCCCCCAGTGGTAACTCAAAACCTAATGGACACAAGATTTCTAGGGCATCCTGTCATTCCCCCGAGACATGGTCAAGTGGACAAGCATAAGATCCAAGCACCTGTTAGAAACAAAGGAATCAAATGCACATATTCAAAGGTTTTGAGGATCAGAGTGACACATACCATGATACCTAGAATCATTACCTCATGGAGCAAGAACCATCTCTGATGTAGGACCAGGTCGAAGGTGATGGATGTTGCTGCTGCTGCTGACAAACTAGAGGCGTTGAAGGGAGAAAAGATGGGCCCTCCAGGGCCATGCTCAAGTCGATCTGGCTCTTGGTACTCCATGTCTAGTACCTGTGGGCCTCGAGACATAATCTCCTAGCTATCCCTAAAAGTGGGGGATAACAGTACTCATTATTCTCCTTTAGGAGATATTCTTGTGTTGGTTCTTTTTGTTTTTCTTGTTCCAGATAGGTTAACAAGAAAAGAAGATGCTTATCTTTCAGAGGGAGTCACTTGACTCAGAAGGAGCCAAAACCATTTGAGAAAGAAGAAGAATAGAACCATCATTGAGACAACCAATGCTACAAAGCATGATTAGAATATTTCTAGGATTTCATGGGAAGAAGCATGCATGACACAGTATATGTGCAGAACAAGAGTCTTCACCAGACTTTGAAAAACATAACTCCCGAAGAAGTCTTCATCAGAATGAAGCTTGAGATTGAACACTTCAGGTTATTTGGGTGCCCAATGTATTTTCATGTACCCAAAGAGAAGAAGTCCAAGCTAGATCCTTTAGGAAGAAAGGATACAATGAATCTTCAAAGACATCCCTAGTCATAGATTAAGTCAAGCAGAGACGTTGTCCTTGAAGAAGAGACAGTTTTTCAAAGACCCAAAGAATCTTAGATGGAGATTGATAGTGAGACAATACCTTCTCCCCCTTCAACAATTCAAAGGGAGATAGACATTACTTCAGGTTATACAGGTTCTCTAGTTGATATATTGCAGTAGGGCATAAAATGCCTACCTAGACTCACTCTGCAAGAGGCAGAGAAACATACAAGCCTCTCAAGGCACATTCCGAGAAAGCAAAAGAGATTTTCGAGCTATCCTTCAGTCATGAGCCACTTCATTGATGCTGAGACTCCTTGTCTTAGAGAAGCAACAAGAGAACCGATATAGCAATATGCCATAATAGAAGAATACCAGTATATCTTAAAGAATGATGCATAAGATATTATTCAGGGACTAGAAAGGGAAGTCTGTGGTAACTTCCAAGTGGATCTATAAGATCAAGCATGTAGCTGATGGAAGTATCGAGAAATACAAAACGAGATCTATAGCCATAGGTTTCTCATAAACAAAGAGAGTTGTCTATGATGAGACACTTGACCCAGTGAACTGATACACTTCCATCCGTACTACCATCCATGAGTTGGAAACTATATCAGATAGATTCTTGATGACTTTGATTTCAGCAAGAGTGTTGCTGATCCAAACCTATAGAGTGTTGGTGACGAGAACCTAATCCTGATGACTTATTCAGAAAGCATTGTTGTTGGATACAAGTAATCCTTGACTTCTAAATTCGAGATGAATCCAAGTATGATCCACTGCTTCTTGGGACAAGAAGTATGACAGAGGACCGATAAGATTTTCCTAAGTCAAGGAAAATATACAGTGAAAATATTAAAGAAGTTCAGTATGACAGAATGCAAAATCCACCGTGATGGATTTAAAGAAGAACATTGATGATGATTCATACGAGACTGATCCCCAGCTGATTGGATCACTAATGTATCTGGTTAACACCAGACTTGATTCATGCCATGTAGTGAATGTGCCTGGTCATTTCATGAGTCAACCAAGACAGACTCACTAGACAACAACAAAACATGTATTGAGATATATACAAGGCATAGTTGGATATGGCCCGAGATATGCCTCCAGTGTGAAACTGAGTTTGCAAGATATGCCGATTCAGATTGAGCAGAAAGTATAGTGGACCGAAAGAACACATCCAGTTGATGTTCTACCGTGAAGTTTTCCATGGTTTTCTAATACAGCAGAAAACAAAACTCTGTGGCCTTGAGTACCACAGAGGCAGAGTATATAAGCATTGAGTGTGCGAAGCAATGTGGCTTCACAAGCTTCTGACAGATTTACTTGACCATGAGATGGATCCTATGATGATGACCAAGAGCCGTGAGTAAAGCTCCTTGAGAACCCAGTGTTTCATGATGGATCGAAATACGATGAGATGAAATATCCTTATTTCAGAGATATGATGCAGAGGAAAATCGTACACATGCAGTACCTTCCTACACATGAGCAGATTGCAGATATCTTCACCAAATTAACTTCATGAAGAATGGCTCCCTAGTTGAGAGGGAGTGCCGATAACTCCAACCAAGACAAAATTCAAAATACATTCGTGTGAGACTTAGCATGATAAAGAATGCCTCCCTAGCTGAGAGGGAGTGTTGATGAATGCAGCGATTTGAGACATTCTCTAGCTTACAAACCTGTGAGGTGTGGATCATTGCAGCTATGTTAAATATTTCTCTCATCTTACAAACCTGAGAGGAAGCCCCTAAGAAGGGTACGTGGTTCCAGCCTGAGACGGAGCTAGGAACGTAGAGATGACCTCCTCCATTCAGAGAGTGAGAAGAACTCCAGATGATTATCCAGTGGGAAAGGAAATCTGATGAGTTGGACGTGCTTGTGGCTGAGCACAAGGTGAACGTGTGAAATCCCAAAGTGTTGGGTGCATCGTCATGTGAACATAAATGAAAATGATGTGTTAACCTCCTCTGAGTAGCAGAGTTGATGAGAAAACTCCAGATGATTCTCCTGTGTGAGGTAGTGAGAAAGAAGATTTGTAGAGTGGACGTGCCTGTGGATGAGCACATGTGAACATGTGTAGATCTGGTTCTTTTGTGTAATGCAGTGAGTCAGAGCTATGACATCACTATGGATGTGCGCCTAGTGGATGAACACTAGTGGGTGTATCAGATCCTTTGCTATATGTTGTTCAAGAGTCAGAACTGCCTGTAACCCTAATTGTTATGTAAAGGGTACAGGTCGGCCCCACCTTAATGTGTTTAACAATAAGTGTAAAAGATAATTAATATGGTTAATAATAATAATAATAATAATAATAACAATAATAATAATAATTATAAAGTGACTTAGAGAGGTTGGCCCTGTTGAGCCAATGGACGCCTTTGTTGATTGGACAAGTCTAATATAAGTAAGGGATGATGATTCCCCATTGTGGAATCATATCTTTCTTGTGTGTTTGGAAATTACAACAAATACATCTACTTGGTAAAAGGTGCGCACCTCTCTTGGGTGCTAGTCTTCTAGGGCTTAAGCACCCTCTTGTGTGCTAGGTATTTCTTGGTGGTGAAGGTCTTTCTCTTGAAGATTATAACAAAGGATTTGGCTGGGTTTTCTTCCCTTGTTGAGAAGGGTTTCCCAGGATACTTCTTGTGTTCTTATGCATGGTGTTTCTTCTTGTGATCTTGGTTGCTGCAACATTATTGTTTATGGTTAAGTGAAATGCTAAAATGGAATAAACTTTATGCTTAACCTAGCTTATGAAAAATCAACAGAGATGCCTTGTAAGTCAAGTGATTGTTTCCCCAAAGGTATATTACTTCTCCGAATGATTGTACCTGCCCGAGACACAAGAAAATCCGACTTGCAATGATATATGTTAGTATGGATCAGCAAGTTAAGCTTGCTGTCCCTAATTTGCTGCAATAGATGACAGTTTATATCAGCAAGTAAGACATTCAAATCACCATGTAAAGCATAAGATCAATCAACAATATTATCAATGAGTATGGAAATCAAGTATGACTGAAAAATGACACTTTAAGGCTGAACAAAACAAGCTGTTATAACATGTATTTTCTGCAGAAAATTGCAGTCTTATGGCTGTAGCATTCAATGGCATGCACCAGCAAATTCAACCATGGAAAAGTGCCAAGAACTAGCCCAAAAGGTGCGCCCTAGTTAGTAGACTAGGTGAGTGAAGTTAGAGAGCTAGTCTAGGGTTAGTTTAGGAGTTAAGAGAGTTTTAGTAGCTAGGGTTATGCAGCCCTAATGGCTGTAGGTTAAAGTTTGTAACAACAATTAAAGTAGTGGGAAAGGGGGGGGCGCCCTAGTAGGGGAAGACTCCTCTCAATGAGACAAACCAACTTCAAGTGAGAAACCTTTCAAAAGATCAACATTTGTGTTTTCCAAGGCAATGATTTTATATCTCCAATGCAAAAAAAGTATGACTAGTGCCTTTACTATTGGGTTAATGGAGTCAAATAAAGGAAAGAGCTAGAGAAGCTACCTCCTTGGGGGTGTAAGCCCTTTTACTTCTCAAGGCAAGTTTCTCTAGCTAGGGTTTAAGCTAAGAGGGTGTATGCCCTTATACTTCTCTTAGAAAACCCTTGTTTAATCAATAAGATGAAGCGTAAAATGATGAAGACTATGGTGGGGGTGTATGCCCTTATACTTCCCACCTAGCTCTTAGCACAACAATCCTTGACTTGAAAAACAATGATAGCATAATTGTAAAAGACCATACCAAAATCAAGAAAGATGCCAAGATAATCCACCATAAAAGCTAGAAAACATCATCCAAGGCTAGCGCCTCACTTCTCCGTCAACCATTCATCAAGATAGCCATAAACAAGTGCACAAGAGACAAATAGAGCCAAGTGTAGCGAAAATTTCAGACCAATACTTCTCACAATGAGGGAGAGTTATGTTAAAATGAGATCTTATGATCTCTTATTTATACAAAATGTCACCAAGGTGACTTGTCCACAAATTAAGGGGTAAACCACAAGATTAGGGGTCAACATCCTTAATCTTTCCCCCTCAACAAAGTAATAATAAACAATTCATTTAAAATTTCACTTTTGCACAGATACAACCCTAATTTACATGGATGTCACCCCTTTAGGGGACGTTTTGGCACTAGGAGAAGGTCGTTGGTGATGTAGGAGGGTAGTAAGGCTTCCAAAGCCATGTGTTAAGAATCCAAATGTCTTCCTTCATGGTCAAAGCCTCAAACACCTCAAAATGTCCAAGTGCCAAGCATACCATCTGCTATCACTCTGTAATTTGCCTGAGGTTGCAGCAGGCAGTCACAGAGTTAACCATTTCAACCAATCTTTAGACTGTAACACTGGCCTCCTTCAATCCAGAGAGGGCTCTCTCCTCAAGTCTCCCACCCAATGTCACTACGGTGGCAGCTTAGCAATATGCTCAATGGCTAGATTTGTATAAAGCAAAGAAACAAAAAATTAAAGGGTGGTAGTTGGGATGACAGATAAGGGGGCAGAGACATTGGGCAATGGAGTAAGAACTTGAATTTCAATGGTTTACAATTAATGGCAGGGTGGTTTCTTTCCTAAAACTCCAAGGAAAAATAAACACTGTGTTCAACTAGGTAAACAAATATGAGATGGCAGTTGGAAAGAAAGGAAAACCCACTAAGACAAGAGGCATCTAACAGAGGATGAATCTCTTGGTATAGCTTTAGAAGAAGGAACATAAAGGCTGGCTGCCGAAAACAGAGCACCAATTAAGAGTGAATTCTGAACCAGAAACCAATAAGCACATAACAAGTATAATCGATGTGAGAAGGAGCACCAGTAAGATGAATTCCTTCTTTTACTTAAAGATTATTGCTAGCAACAAAACACACTTATGAATATGAAATACAGGAAAAACATACTGAGCATCAACACCGCAATGAATCTCAGGTCAGAAAAAGATAGCTTCTACATCAATCTTCAAAGAAATAAACAAGTCTTCATTACATTGGCATTGCAGGGGGTTTCCCTCCCCAAAAGTTGAGCAGAGCCCAGGCAGTTCCCAGAACAACCTCCCTAATGATTTTAATGCCTATCTTATAGCCTAGATAGGGATGATAGAATTACAATTCAAATTCCATCCTCTTTCCCAAAATAGAAACAGTTACAAACATAAAATGACACGTTTTAACTGATTTCCTTCTTTTCAGGAGGCAAAATTTTGAAAAATAGGCTTCAAAACTCAACTTGTAATTCTCAAACTATAAAAGTTGTGTAAAATCTGAGAATGGTTTTTGTATATAAGCTCATTCTAAAGAAAAACCTCTCACGGTTTCTTGAAATTCCTCTCCAAATGGTCGGAATACCTGTCACAAAAACATGTCTCAAACAGGAAATCATGAAAATTGAAAAATAGGGCTCAAAGATTCCTTCGACTCTTCCAATCCATGATACCTGTGTGAAAAATGAAAAAGGTTAATGTTTTTGGGTCCGTGCTTGACAATAACCTCCTTTGAATTTTGAAAATTCATCCTGGTTCACCCGAAAATCCTCCTGGAAGTCAACATTTCAAAATACCAGTTCAACAGTCCTAGAACAGAGTTTTTGCAACACATTTCGCAGTGCTAATATGAAAACCAACCAAAACCCATTTCTCAACCTTCAAACATGATGAACATTTTCATGGAATACCAGGTGGATCTAGGATTGATGCTGACATCTTTGAAATAGTACGGAGGTGTCTGCAAGCTGTCCAACCTCCAACTCACTTTTGCCAGCTAGTTCGCAACAATTTCCGTAACTCTTAGCTAGGAGCAATTTGAAATCCCTTAGCATGACAAAAAGGTAATGATGGAAATGAATGAATATTGTGTTATTGGACTCATATGTAGGATCAAGTGCTCTTGCTTCATAAAAAATGTTGAAACTTGGTGCTTGAAGAAGCTGGTGCTGTAGAATCTCCTAATTCACAGTGCTGCAAAATAGACTGTAAAAATAACCAAATTTCTAGTGCAAATTATATGTGCTAACACCATCTCACCACCATGCCCTAGCCCCCCAAACATGACGTCAATATTCAAAAAGAGGACGCCTTTCCCCTCAGCAAATCGTTTGGCAAGTGAGGGCTGGTCTATGTTGTCTAAGTCATCATCAAGGCCTTCCAAGTCTGATCTTTCTCATCCGACATGCGGGCCCTTGGCATCCAACCTGTGGGCTTGTAGCCCCGTGGAAGCCCAAGCTAGGCTTGTTCTCCCAAAACTGTCCACCAACTAGGTCCTGCAAAGACAAATGAGCACGTCCTCCAAGGATCTCAAGTCATAACATCATTATAAGTGATCCAATCAATAAATAATCCATCTAAGCATGTGCATCAAAGATCACTATATCAAACAATTAATTTCTCAAAGACACTATGCGACTTGTCAAGCTTAAATATGGGAGGGTTGACGAGATGTCCTATTGGGTAGATCTTTCCCTAGGTCAAGGAGAGTTTCCAAGAGATCCGTCTCTAAGCCATGTAAAGTGGATGAAGTGGTTGGGGTCAAGATTCAATGAGCATAGGGCTCATGACATACAAGGGGTCATAATGTCTAATTCATGGGTGCCTTTGTAGAGGGTGTGTGGTACCTTCGTCCGCAATGGACTTTTTCCAAGCCCATCAATTGCCTTTTATCTTTCTTTTTTTATTTTCTTTCAATATAGCATAAAGAGAGGTTGAAGGTCACTGCCCTAGCATAGTGACCAGATGATGGAAATGTCACCCACAAACACCTTGTGGAAATTAGAAGGCTAGCTTGTGATGAGACCCCCTTTCTCTCAGCCATGCAACTGAAAGCCATTGCCCTGGTTTGGTGACCAGATGATGACAATGTCATACCACTAGATATTCATGGATGTGATAGGTCGGCTCGTGATGAGACCTCCTATTATCCAACTAACCCTTTAAGCATTCTTTATTATATTGTGGGTCCCCTTTACTCAAAGATAAGTGTTTCATTTCTTTCTTGGGTGATCCCTAGGCGAAGCATCTGGAAGGTTTATACCAGGCTTTTATCTTTTACCCAACATTAACCCCTCTAGGCCTTCAACCCCTTCTTCCCATAGAATGAGGGACAACCCCTTCTTGGGTCAATACACCCTAAAATCCCAAGAGATAAGGAAATGGAGGGGAACAATGATGGAATGTGGTAAGTATGGTCGGGACCGGTACGATGGCTCATTAAGGGAGTTCCCAGTAGCAAACCCATCCCTAAGGAAAACCACTTACTAGGGCACAATGTCAACCACCAAGGTGAAGCAGGGAAAAAGGAATAATGTCCAAGCATATATCTTGAAATCTAGAGCAATCTAAGATACAACATACTCAACTTACTTAAATATTGAAATGATGCTCACCATAATACTGACTTGTACCTCATGGAGCAAGGCCCACTGCCTTCCGGAAGCCAGCTGATGTGGTGGATGTCATCTGGAAATCTGTGACCATCTCTGGTGGTGAGAGGGTTTTCCATCTGTGCAAAAGGGTACTGCTGGTCATGTAGTCTCTTGGCACTCCATATCTACAACCTAAGGGCCTCGAGACATAATCTCCTTAGTTATCCACAAAATGGGGATAACACAACCCATCTATGTGCCATCATGACCAAATCTTCAAAACCAAGCCCATTTTTCCATCGTCCAAGGTCCTGGAGATGTGAGAGCTCATGTCGGAAGGTGTCAAGTATCTGGTGACTCATTGCTCTACATCACAATTGCCAAAGTACCGCAATTAGGGCACATCCTGGGTGAAACCCCGGGACGTCTCTCAAAGAACCATGTTAGGTCCATCCAAATCAAAATATAATATAAGATCAGGTAAACCAATGTTCATAAGAGATATTAGTCCTTAAGTCATGCAAAGTAAGTTGTTACTTAAGATATAAGCCATATGAATAATTCACCTCAATATCCCCTTCAAGTATCACATTGGCTCAAGACTTTATGTGATTTGGAAAGTTTGAATATGGGAGGGCCTTCATCCAACTTTATTAGGTGTGCCAACCTAGATAGTGAAAGAAAGGACCCAAGTAGAGGGATAGTTCTCGAGGGAAATAGTGAATGAAAAGAAACCCTTCAAGAGTAAGTGTGTTACTGGTACGTGTTGGGATTACTTCACGGCTTATGGTGTCATTAAATCCATTTCTATGAATGCCTCTGTAGAGGGAGTGCTTGCTGCTTGAGGTTCCTGTTATCCCTAATTTCTAGGGGTAACTAAGGAGATGGTGTCTCGAGGCCCTCAGGTTGCAGACATGGAGTATCGAGAGACAGGTGACTAACGACGTCCACATGCACAAACAGAGACCCACTTCACCACCACACATCTTGGATTTGTCACGATGACATTCACCACATTAGCTTGCTTCCGAGAGACGATGGGTCTTGTTGCATGAGGTACAAGTCAGGTGTTGTGGTAAGTATCACTTTAATACTTGAGGCATTTGAATATGTTGCATTTAAAGTTGTTTTTTATTATAGAACGCCTGCTTGGAAATTATGATCTTTTCCATGTTTCACCTTGGTGGTTGACATTGTGCCCTAGTAAGTGGTCACCCTTGGGGATGGTTTTTGTGATGCCTCGTTCCCAAGAGTAGGCTAGCAAGGAGTGATTTAGTAGTCTATTTGTTCCCGTAGACTATAGTCAGGCACAAACAGGGAACGAAAGGAGAAAAAAGGGAGAATTGATGGCTAAACGATGAATTAAGCCAAAAGACATATGGAAAGTCACTTAAGCCTAAATCAACAGAGAAATAGAATGAAAAGGTGTTAAGGGGGGACTTAATTAATTAATTACTCAACTTAGGAGGAAAAGCGCCTAGCTTAAGTGAGGTCAATGGTGAATTAGATCGAGAAGAGTATAAAGGGAGAAATTCGACCTAATTCCTCATTATGCTATGTTATGATTTGATGTTGAGAGAGTTCCTATAGGAGGAGATTTGACTTCTACTGTTTTGTGGATTTCTGGAGGAAACCACCACCATTGCTCAGTTTCGGTGTTGAGAGACACACCCTAGCCCATCGGAGATACCATCCAGGTATTTCACCGTGCGATTCAAGAGTATCCAGTTTGCAGTGTTGTGCAGCTCAGCCAGTGAGGGCGCAAGTCAAAGGAAGGGTTTGTGTAGCTGCACGAGATCAGAGCTCGTATTGTAGATCCCTTCCGACCCAGTTGAGATCTAGCCAAGTCGCATAGATTGAGCCACCTCCCATCAGATTCTGATGGTGGAATCTTTCCAGGCGCAACATTCAGCCATCCAGGGCGCAGCTCTTGTGGAAGGACAGTTGGGGTTAGAGACGGAGTATCAGATCAGATCCAAGGAAACCCCTCCGACCCAGTTTAGCATTAGTTAGGGCTATCATTTTGAGTCATATAGAAGCCGATTCCATTGGGGGAATCATTTGGGCACACTCAGAGAGTCCAGGAGGTGTGCAGACCCCCAGGGGGTGAGATCCGGAGCCTCAGCGGACAGATCTTCCATCTGACAGTCACCAGGATCGGTCTAGAGGCTAGGGCGCTTCTATTGAGACAGTTTCCAACTCATTCCGACGGTTACAACCTTCCGGACGAGTTTTCCAGTTTGTAGCGGTTATCGTGCTTCGCCAGAACCGCCAATTTTATCGATCTATCTGTGCATGCATCAGATCTGCCTTCATCTTCTAGTCACGGGTATTTTATGTTATTTTCTTGTATTCCAGTGACGATCCATGAGATCTAACTGATGACTATTTTCTATATTTCCAGTATTTCATTTTATTTCCTTGCTTAAGTCTAATAATACATATTATTGGGTGGTTGCTGTTCCTTATTTCCACATGCATCATATATATACTGTTTAAACCATAATGTATAACATGCACATGTGGCAATCACAAAACATCTCAAGCACATAACTAAAACACATCCAAAAACCCCTAAAGTATCATATCTCAAGTAAAATGCATCCAGAAACCCCCAGAGTATCAGATCTGAGAGCAAAATACTAGATCAACAGTAGATATCCAGATCAACTGGATTAGGGATATTTTAGTGGTATCGGAGCTTTAGTCCTGCCAACCTGTGACTAAAGACGATGAGTGCAGCAGAAGACCCAGATGGTCGTGAGCACGTAGGTGACGAATATGTCACTCACAACAAGCTTAAGGAAAGAAGGCCTAGGCCTAACTTTCCTCCTTTCCCTCCCAGCTCAGAGGAAGAGGAAGAGGCACATAGAGTAGCAGAGAGAAGAACAAAGCATGAGGCTGAGCGCGAGGCAGAGAGGATGCTAGGAGACAGATATGAGCGACCAAAGGGCAGTGGTAAGGCCCCCATGGAACTAGAGCCAACCTTCATGCAGGTTATCAACGATATGTTAGCTAGTCAACGGACCATGTCTCAGTCCTTGGCACAGGTGGCTGATAGATTGGCTATGGTGGGCACCCCGGGCACACAAGCCCCACATGCAACACAGGGGAACTCAGGGGTAGGCAGTGGACCCCAGTCACCCACTCGCACATACACCTCTGCGAGTAGGATCCCCAGACCTTTGTTTCCCAGTTTCTAGAGGGCACCTCCGGTAGCAACACAACTGCTGATAGCACAGACGCTGCCCACTCATGCAGAGGACATTGCAGAGTATCGGAGGGAGTATGCATCATTGGGCCGTGACTTTCGTCAGGACATGACCCTAGTCGAGTATTGTCGACTTAGTCTCAGGAACCACCTCAGAGAGCCACAGAGAGGAGGGTCGCAACAACAACAGGGGCATAACATTGATTTTATTCGGAAAGTTGGTAAACTCACCATACCTTATTTCGACGGATCGTCTGAAATTCAAATGCACCACCAGAGCTTGGGTACAGAAGCTAGACACATACTACAAGCTCAACCAGATGACCGAGACAGAGGCCATCAATTTCGCTACCTTACACTTGGAGGGTGAGGCACATGAGTGGTGGTATCATGGATTGGTGACATTGGGCCATAGTCGCATCACCTCCTACAAGGAGTTCACAGAGAGACTCATGGACAGATTTGACAGGAGGGATCCAGAGATCCATTTCAGAGATCTAGCCCAGTTGAGACAAACTGGCACAGTAGAGGCACTCATCTCAGAGTTTCAGCGGGTAGCAATGTCAGTGACAGATATATCCGAGCCCCGACTCATCATGTTATTCACAGAAGGGCTCAAAGAACCCTTAAGAGGATGGGTGAAGGCATACCGACCTCACACCTTGCAGGATGCTATCCTATGCACTAGAGATTTGGCGTACTCAGTGCCAAAAACTAAACCCTTTTCCAAACCCTGCGTGCCACAGAAGGAGCGAGACCAGAAGCCATTCCAGAGAGAATGGAAGGGAAAGGAGAAGCTGGATGATGAGACGAGGCGAGCGCTGATGAGGAAGAAGCTTTGCTTCAACTACAGAGATCCTTGGGTCCCAGGCCACAGGTGCATGGGCAAGGGAGAGATTCACTATATTGAGGTGGCAACAAATAGTGTGGATAGTGAGGAGGAGGAGCAGGACAGTAGATCCACCAGCTCAGAGGAGGAGTCAGAGTAGGCGGAGGAGCAGCCTCCTCGTAGACCACTGACACCGGTAGGGGCCCACCCACCGGTAGTTCAACAGCCTCTTGAGCAGGCTAGAAGATGAAAACCAACAAAGGGAGGAGTCATAGCGACTCTTTCTGGTGTTCCCAGGTACAACACACTCCGGAATAGAGGGACTATTCAGGGGCAATGAGAAATCGCCCTGATAGATGGTGGGGCCACCCATAATTTCATCAACGCTTCATTGGTATTGAGACGGGCCTTTCAGACAGAGGAATTTGAGGGCTATGATGTCGCAGTAGCAGATGGCCATACAATGGAGTATCTAGACAGAGTTCCGGACTTGGAGATCAAGTTTAGAAACTACACTGTGAGAGATACATTTTATGTGGTTGACCTATCAGACATCGATGTGGTTTTGGGAGTCCAGTGGTTGAACACCTTGGGTAAAATCACCACCAACTACTAGACCTTGGAGATGGGATTCAGAGACAGTGACAGGAAGAGGGTTTTCCTGAGGGGCATGTCAACAGGTGCACCCCGGATAGTCTCAGCCAAGAGGAGGGAGAGGATCTTCAGGCATGGGGAGGCAACATTTTCCGCAGAGTGCTTGATCACTACGTAGAAGGATTCCTAGGGTCGACAACAGTATCAGACAGAGATCAGGAACTTGTTGGGACAACATCAACAGGTTTTTGGTTCGATTCCCCCAGGGAGATCATCGGACAGGGGATTTGAGCATACCATTGAGTTGCAGGAGGGGGCCAAACCCATGATCAACCCCCCCCCCCTATCGTCATCCTAAGAGGTTCAAGGATGAGATAGAAAAAGCAATCAAGGAATTGTTGGGGATGGGACACATCAGACCTAGTAGCATTCCATTCGCCTCTTCAGTTGTCTTAGTCTTGAAGAAGGATGGTACCATGAGGATGTACATCGATTATTGGACCTTGAATAAGAAAACCATCAAAAACCGGTATCCTATCCCTCGCATTGATGAGTTGATGGATGAGCTGCATGGGGCAATTTTATTCTCGAAGATTGATCTACACTCTGTATATCATCAGATCAACATCAGGGAGAAGGACATAGAGAAGACGACATTTCGGTTCCATTTTGGCCATTTTGAGTTTCTAGTTATGCCATTCGGTCTAACCAATGCACCAACTACATTCCAATCTTGCATGAACCACATATTAAGGGGGCAGTTGAGGAAATCAGTTTTGATTTTCTTCGATGACATTTTGGTCTATAGCAAGACATGGCAGGAGCATATCGGGCACTTGGAGGAGCTGTTGAGCATCATGGAGGCACAGTTACTATATGCCAAAGAGTCCAAGTGTGAGTTCGGGAGGACAGAGTTGCTTTACTTGGGCCACATCATCAGTGCATAGGGGTTCAGGTACATCAGGAGAAGATCAGGGCCATTTTGGATTGGCCAATACCTAGGAGTTTGACAGAGTTAAAGAGCTTCTTTGGGCTGTGCAGTTATTACAGGAGGTTTGTCAGGGGTTTTTCGTAGTTAGGAGCACCACTCATAGATTTGACCAAGAAGGGTGCCTTTTAGTGGACAGAGGAGTCACAACGAACATTTGAGAAGATGGAGGAGGTTATGAGCACAGGCCCTATTCTAGCCCTTTTGGACTTCTCGCAGCCATTTGTCTTGGAGTGTGACGCATCAAGGGTGGGGATTGGAGCAGTGTTGATGCAGGGAGGCCATCCCATTGTGTTTGAGAGTAAGAAGCTCAGCGATTCGGAGCGACTCTACCCTATTTACGATAAGGAAATGCTAGCAATCATGCACGCCTTAACCAAATTCAGGCAGTATCTGGTGGGTAGCAGATTTGTAGTGAACACTGATCATAACAGTCTCAAGTATTTCCTGGATCAGAAAGACCTCAGTGAGAGACAATAGAAGTGGGTCTCAAAGATCCAAGCCTTTGACTTTGACATTGAGTATGTCAAGGGAAAAAGGAACGTCGTGGCAAATGCCTTGTCTAGGAGGCCACTAGGGTGTTCGATGATGGACATTTGCATAGATTGGAAAGCACATTTGTTGGTGGAATATTCCAAAAACAAATTTGCTTGTGAGGTGATGGATGGGCAAGTGGTTGATCATAGATACCGGGTACTAGATGATGTCATTTTCTACAAGGTCCGGATCTACTTGGTTCCAGAATCTACCTTAAAGGGGAAGATTCTGAAGGTGTGTCATGATTCGCCTGCAGCAGGGCACCAGGGGTACTTCAAAACTTACAGGCAGATCAGGGAGAGATTCTCGTGGAAGGGTCTCAAGGATGATGTACTGAAGCACATCCGGGAGTGCACGACTTGTCAACAGAACGAGTCAGAGCAAACACACCCAACAGGGTTACTTCAGCCTCTACCCATTCCGGAGCAGAAATGGGAGAGCATTTCTATGGATTTCATCACAGGCTTGCCTCGAGTGCAGGGCAGGGACTGTATATTTGTGGTGGTTGATAGGATGACCAAATTCACACATTTATTTGCCATACCCACGGACTACAAGGCCATGCAGGTAGCAAAGTTGTTTTTCAGAGAGGTATTCAAATTACATGGCCTACCCAAGAAGATAGTCAGTGATAGAGATGGGCACTTCATCAACGCATTTTGGCAAGAGCTTTTTCAGTTGATAGGCACAGAGCTAGCCACGAGTACCAGCGACCACCCACAAACAGATGGACAAACATAGATTGTCAACAAATGGGTGGAGGGGTATCTGAGGAACTATGTGGGAGGACAACAACGCACATGGGTGAGGTGGTTGCACATGGGTGAGTACTGTTACAACATGACTCACCATATGTCTATCAGGATGTCACCATTTAGAGTATTGTATGGATACGATGCACCCACTTTTGTGGAGACTGTATTTGGGGATAGCAGGGTCCTGGGGGCCAAAGATTGGGTGGAGGAGAGCCAAAGGATTTTGCGGGTAGTGAAGGAAAACTTACAGGCAATAAAGAACCAGCAAAAGATCTATGCAGACAGGCAGAGGGTCGAGCACAGTTTTGAGGTTGGGGACTTGGTTTTCTACAGTTACAGCCATACCGACAGTCCTCCTTGAAGAGGAGCGAAGTAGAGAAACTGAAGTCGAGATTTTGTGGGTCATACAGAGTCATCAGGAGGGTAGGCGAGGTGGCATACGAGCTAGAGCTACCAGAGGGTAGCAAGATTCATAACATCTTTCACGTTTCTTTCCTTAAAAAGGTAGTGGGACAACAGATCAACACTTCAGAGGAGTTGCCACCCTTAGATGAGGAGGGCCAGTTGGCGTTAGTGCCAGAGGAGGTGCTCGAGCAGAGAGAGCGTAGGTTGAGGAACATGATCATCAGGGAGTGCTTGGTTAGATGGAGAGGACTTCCTGTGGAGGATGCCATGTGGGAGGGGGAGCATATTTTGTAGCACCCAAGATTGATGTTGCTTGAGGACAAGCAATCTCGGGAAGGGAGGACTGTGATGTCCCGTTCCCAAGAGTAGGCCAGCAGGGAGTGACTTAGTAGTCCATTTGTTCCCGTAGACTATAGTCAGGCACAAACAGGGAATGAGAGGAGAAATAAGGGAGAATTTATGGCTAAACGATGAATTAAGCCAAAAAACATAGGAAAATCACTTAAGCCTAAGTCAACGGAGAAATAAAACGAAAAGGTGTTAAGGGGGGACTTAATTAATTAATTACACAACTTAGGAGGAAAAGCACCGAGCTTAAGTGAGGTCAATGGTGACCTAGATCGAGAAGAGTATAAAGGGAGGAATTCGACCTCATTCCTCATTATGCTATGTTATGATTTGATGTTGAGAGAGTTCCTAGAGGAGGAGATTCAACTTCTACTGTTTTGTGGATTTCTGGAGGAAACCACCACCATTGATCAGTTTCAGTGTTGAGAGACACACCCTAGCCCATCGGAGATACCATCCAGGTATTTCACCATGCGATTCAGGAGTATCCAGTTTGCAATGTTGCACAACTCAGCCAATGAGGGCACAAGTCAGAGGGAGAGTTTGTATAGCTGCACGAGATCAGAGCTCGTATTGCAGATCCCTTCCGACCCAATTGAGATCCAGCCAGGGCGCATAGATTGAGCCACCTCCCATCAGATTCTGACGATGGAATCTTTTCGGGCGCAACATTCAGCCATCCAAGGCGAGGCTCTTGTGGAAGGATAGTTGGGGTTAGAGATGGAGTATCAGATTAGATCTGAGGAAACCCCTCTGACCCAGTTCAACATTAGTCAAGTCGATCATTTTGAGTCATATAGCAGCCGATTCTGTTGGGGAATCATTTGGGTGCACTCAGAGTGCCCAGGAGGTGCGCAGATCCCTAGGGGGTGAGATCTGGAGCCTCAGCGGATAGATATTCCATCCGACAGTCACCAGGATCAGTCTAGAGGCCAGGGTGCTTCTAATGAGACAGTTCCCAGCTCATTCCGACAGTTACAACCTTCCGGACGAGTTTTCCAGTTTGTAGCGAATACCGTGCTTTGCCGGAACTGTCGATTTTGTCGATCTATCTGTGCATGCATAAGATCTGCCTTCATCTTCTGGTCACGGGTATTTTATGTTATTTTCTTGTATTCAAGTGACGATCCATGAGATCTAACTGATGACTATTTTCTATATTTCTAGTATTTCATTGTATTTCTCTACTTAAATCTCATAATACATATTATTGGGTGGTTGTTGTTCCTTATTTCCGCATGCATCATATATATATATTGTTTAAACCATAATGTATAACATGCACATGCGACAATCATAAAACATCTCAAGCACATAACTAAAACGCATCTAGAAACCCCTAGAGTATCAGATCTGAAGATAAAATGCATCTAGAAACCCCCAGGGTATCAGATCTGTGAGACAGAATACTAGATCAACAGTAGATATCCAGATTAGTTGGATCAGGGATATTTCAGTTTTGCTACTGGGAGGTCCCCTTGACGAGTCATTGTATCATTCTCGATCATACTTATCACCTTTCACACTTCACCCCTTTTCGTCTCCTTATCTTTTGGGATTTTCGGGTGTACTGACCCAAGAAGGGATTGTACCTCTTTTCATGGGTAGAAGGGGCTGAAGGCCCAGAGGGAATGTAGCTAGCAAAAGATAAAAGCCAAATTAACCTTCCAGATGCTCGCCCAAAGAGGTCCTGAGAACGATGAAATGTTTCTCCTAAAAAATCAAAGACCTGCAAAAGCAAATACACATATATAAAAATGTCCCACTTGTTGAGGGATCTACACAAGTGCGTTGCAAGCTTTTGTTTACCCCTATGGCACTTTGTGTACCTCTCCCTTCAAGTGACACTGTGGTACTACCCCCCAAGCTCTATGTTACCCATTGGGAGTACCCAGTCGTTTTGGACCTTAATTAATTAATGGAAAATAAATGGGCTTGGAAAAATGATGCATTGAAAATGAAGGTGGAACACACCCTCTACGAAGGCACCCATAAAAGAGACAATACGAACCCTTGTATGTCATGAACCCCATGCCCAAAAGTCTTACCCCCCATCCACTTCATCTTCTCCACATGACTTAGAGAGGGTCCATCTAGGAAACACTCGACTCAAGGAATGATTCACCCAATAGGTCACCTTGTCAACCTTCCCATACCTCAACTTGGAAAATTGCATAAGATCTTTGAGCACTTGTTTAATTTGAGAAGGCAGTTTTGATGCACATGTTTAGGTGGCTCTTGTATTAAATGTGATTTTACTTGCCATGATACATTTGACTTGAAATCCTTGGAGGGCGCACTTGTCTGTCTTTGCAGGACCTTGTTGATGGACGTTTTGGAGGGACAAGCCTAGTTTGGGCCTTCATTGGGGCAGGAATCCCACAGGTTGGATGCCATGACCTAGACATTGGGAGTAGCCAAAGCTTGAACGTTGCCTTTGGAGGCAAGAGAAGAGACTTTGGACGACGAGACCTAGCCTATCTTATCCTAACGTTTGGCATTGAAAGGTCAAAACGTCATCTTGGAGGGCTTGACGTCACCCTAGGGCTAGGGTTTTGATGGTGGTGGTCATCTTTAAAGATGGTTTGGCATGATTGATGGAGAAGGAAGACACATTGCATAGTGACAGATGGCCTTTGGAGGCCTAGCGCTTTCTTCAACAACCCAACGACCTCCTCAAAGTGCCAAAACGTCACCCTTAGGGTGTGACGTCATGTTTTTAGGGTTTCTTATGTGCAAATTTTAAGTTAATTTTAAATTAAAGTTGTAAAAGGGAAAAATTAAGGGGGATGGCTCCCTTATTTTGTGGTTTACCCTAAATTTATGTGGACAAACAAATTTTAGAGGTCTATAAATAAAGACCAAAATCAGTGCATTTTATCATAGCTCTTTCATGGGAGAAAGCTACTTGGCTGAAATTTTCGCCCTCTTTGGGAAATTTGGACTATCTCTCTCTTGTGCAACTATCTTTTGATGTTTTTCTCTTGGTATATTGTGGAGCTAAGGTGGTGCGCACCTCTTGGAGGCTTGATTTCTTGCTTTGGATGGATATTGGTTTCTAACCTAGGGTTTGTTCATGCTATTTTGTGGATTTGGTAAGGAAATTTATGCACTTTGTTGGTATTTTCTTCTAATTTCATTGCTATTCTTGTCTTAAACCCTTGGAGGAGTATAAGGGCATACACCCTCCACCATGGTTCATCTTATTTGCTAGTTGATAAGCCATTTTTTACAAGGTTGCTAGGAGTAAAAGGGCTTACACCCCTAGAGATATTGTGGATCTAACTCTCACATCCAAGACTCCATTTACCCAATAGATACAAAGCACTAATCTGAAAATTGATTGGAGAAATAAATTACTCGCATCAAAATGCGTGATTTTACAAGATATTTAAATTGTTTGAAGTGGAATCAATTTTACATGCTTTAAGCTTGCTTGAGGCACTAGGCTTAGCCAAGTACAACTTATTGTTGTTATAAATATATGCTACAGCCATTAGGGCTGCGGCAGTCTCATTTAAATTTCTTTCTTTTATTCACCATTAAACCGTCAGAAATTGCTAAGAAGCTGCCATAATTATCTACTAATCATTTGCATCTTTTGGGTGGTTTACTTGTGATTTTTGGTGGTTGAATCTTGCTGCTATAGCAAATGTTTGCTACTGCCATAAGGTTTCCATAATACATTGTTGATAACTTCATCTAGAAGCCCTAATTCACCGTCAAAGTTCATGCTTAAGTATTGGAAAGTTATCTACTATTTTAGTACTTCATTGTCCAATAACTATTTGGTAATTTTGATGGTTAAAACTGCAGTAACTATCTATTACTCTTGCTGATATATATTTTTGTTTGCTGCTGCAATATAGGACAGCAAGCTTTTCTTGCTTGTCGACTTTATTCTTGGGCTTGTATCTCGACTGTTTGTCTTGTCTCGGTCAGGTGTAACACTTTGGTACAGGTACTCAAGTCTTTGGAAACCATTTACCATCATCAATACTCTTTCCCAAGCCCTCATACTTCTTCCATCATTGACCTAAGAGGTTCCTCCCAACATCTCTTCATCCTCCGTCTCATTTCCCCTAGGGTCACTCCGGATTCCCCCCTTGAGGTGATTTCATCATCTCTAAAGCAAGGGGAGTACCAATCTAAGGTGACAGTTAGTAGGTATTCCCATAGTTCACGCCATCTTGTGGATTGGGTCAAGCTTTTCCCAACCTACAATTTGTGCGATAACAATACCTTTTCCTCAATACTTTTTGCATTCCGAACCCCTTAATTTCCTTTTGATACATGTTCATTATTTTGCAAGTCCCCTTTACAGGTTTGAAGCTTTATTCTTTCATTTTTTTTACTGGGTTTAAGTGTTGTTATAGATGTGCATTCAGTGCATCATGACAAGGGGCGATTACCATTAGAGGGGGTAGAGCTGAAGTTGGCCTTTGGATTTTATAGGTGGCCTTTATCATTTTTATATATACATAGCAGCTGCATCAACCTCTGGGCCTTCAACCCCTTCTTCTCATGAGAGAATGAACCATGATCCATTACCAAAGTTTGGTACACTGTGATAGGCTCCAGGATCGAAAGTGATAAGTATGGTGGAGAACGGAACATTACCCTTGTGAGGGCCCCCCAGTTGTTTACTCTTCATTTGTTCCATATCGGTTAACATCTTAGCCTTCAGTTTCTGATATTCTGCAATAACTTTGTCTTTATCTTTGATTTCCTCTTTTTGCTCTGAGATTGTTTTCTTTAGGCTTTCAATTTCAACACCTTTTAGTTTCAGATTTGCTAATTCCTTTGAAACTCCAGCTGTTGGATCTAGTGTCTTTGTTGCTTGAAAAGAATCTTAACTGCTAAGTAATGGTCGACTAGATCCTCAACAGAAAAGAAAATCGATCCCTGTTGTTGGATTCCCAAGCACAGTAATGGTCGATTAGATCCTTAAAATCCTGGTTTGCCTGCTAGTATAAATTAGAAGGGTCAAATGACATGAGAAGATAAAAAATATCCTTATCTTTGTCGACCAAATCTTCCTCTACAGTGTTCATATTTTTCTTAGTTTCCACGGGCTGAGGAGACTGCATTTTGATAATGAAAATAAGAAGGGTAAGTAGGCTTCGAATTATCTGTAGAGGATGTCGATTGGAACAAGTCTCAGGCTGGAGTTATGATGTTGGATTACGCAACAACAATTAACAGGCGATCGACTCTTTGTAAATCCAAATAAACTGAATGTTTTTACCTTTACCCCTTTTTAACCCGAAAATGAATACGTGTCAAATTGTGATTGGAGAAAAATTAATTAAAAAAAAATCATAAACCTTTTACCTTTTCTATCGGCTGATGACATGCTAGACACGTGTTGGCTCTGTTGCCGTCCTAATACACACTTGCAAAAATGAGCAAAGTCTAGCTCACTTAGTGTGTCCTTGGAGGCACAATGCCTAGGTTCACAGTCCACACTGTCACTTTGACTGGAACCTCTTCCTTCTAGGCTTACTCCTGAGTCCTAGGGAAGCCAAGGGGGGTAGACCCTAGTTACTAGATGTGATTTAATGTTTATGTTCTAGCAGTTGGTTTTAATTTGTTAGAGGTTTGGGGGGAATACTAACCTATGATGCTAAGGCAACAAATGCAAGATGCAAGATCAATAAAATGTCAAGTAAAGCCTTTTTCCTAAGTCAACTAAGACTAGTGCCTAGAGATTGGGCAAGGGGTCAACTATGTTTGAGGGTGTTGAATTACAAAACGATTACAAGATTACAAGATTGCAACTATTCCACAACAAAAAAAATACAAATACTTACAATGATAAATAAGAAATGTTACAACAATCATACAAGAGATACACAAGATACAAATAGACAAGATTAACAAGTGCTTAAATGTGATAATCCAAAAGATATCAAAACATTGAGATCATTCACATAAAGCCAAGCATGCCCCAATAACACTTATTCTATTGGACTGCTTTTCAATGGCACCACTAAAGCACTCAAGACTCAACAAGATGATGCCTCCAAATGGGATGCACAACTTCTTCTTGAATCACACCACAAAGAGCATAAATTGAAAGATATAAAATACTTGGAAAATAAATGCTCAACCAAACTCAAAAGATTTAACACTTAGATAATCAAACCACAAGATTGCATAATAGATTGAAAGATAAACGTGTGCTTGCAATGTAGATTAAACAACCATAAGATATACCCAAGTAAAGATTGTCTAGAAGACTAAGTGGTTAAGAGTTGTTTAAAGATTTTTTAAATTTTATTTACCCTCTTAGCTAAGTGTCAAACCTTACTCCTCCTCCTCCTATTGCCAAATAACTGTTGGATGCTCAAGATAGTAAGGCAACGAGGCCCACCCTAGCTTTCACGGTCAGCCCTACAGTAAGAGTACTTCCCGGAAATGACACATCTTGTGTGCCGTGAGACAGTCCCCTGCTTACACCTTCCGTTGTTTTCCTCAAACCTGTTTTAGATGGTGAAGATTGTGGAATTAGGTGTCGTAGTTGGTCTAAAGTGTTATTATGACTTAAGGCTAAGTCTTAAGGTGTGTTATGAGTGTTTTAGATAAATTTTAGATGCCCAAAAATAGTGATTAATGCCCAAAACCGAAACTTAAGTGACTGCTGTGAATGTGTGTTTGTAGATCAAAACTTTGAAGCTTATGAACATACATGAACTTATAACGAAAAGATGAAAATAAGGGGGATTCACATCATCATTTGATTAACCATAAGCAGGTAAAAACATGTATGAAAGAGTGCTATGTAGAAAGCAAGGACAACTTGCCAAATGGAAACAACACTTTAGATTTTAATCATTCAACCATGTGAGTCATTCCATGAAGAAAGCAAGCTAAAGATTTAAACAATTGCTGAAAAGAAAACCACCCTACACCATTTACTTGCCCAAGAGTGCTTGCAAGCCTAAAATAAAATAAGAGCTTGAAACATAAGAAACTTGCACAAAATAAATGATTGCTTTAAGATATACTACTTGACCATGTATGTATTTTGCATTGAGAGATGTACTATGGACTGCGATATAAGAAACTTAAAACAAGTAAAAGATTTGTGCCTCAAAGGATTAAGCCACGATCTAGTGAATGTATGACATATACCATAAAAAATATTTCAAATCATTTAACCCTTAGCACATGATCATTACATCACTAATCTAGCCATACGATATTGGGGGTTTCTCACCCAAGGTGTAGGCAATTATTTATTAAGCAAAACTTGAAATAAATTGCAAACCACTCACAATGGCACAAGGTGGAGGCAAGCCTACCAATTTGTGCCAAAGAGGGTTGGAAAGAAAGACTTAAACAATTATTATTATGACAAACTAGCCACACAACCTTGTCCTAATGACAAGTGGGGCAAAAGAATAACAAATAAAGAAATTAAGGTGAGTCCTAGCCCAACGATTTTGGGGGGTTGGCTGAGCCAATCACTCTCCCAAGGTGTAGGCAACAATAACTTGCTGAAATGACTTACAAGAATGCAACAAAGATACAAGAGAATGCAAGCCTCAAGGGAACTTCCCCGGGGCTTGCTACAATGCTAGAAAAGATGAGAAAGAGAAGAAAAACGTTACCCAACTAGTGAAGAAGCTCTCGAAGTGTTGTACGGTCGAATGTGGGCAGCATAACCCTTTGTTCCTGGTAAGAATTTGTAAAAACCAACAAGCAAATGCTTGCTGGAAATGCTGCACAACACAACAAAGTTAAGAAAAATTTCTGGTTTTTAAGCGAAAATTTTTCACATAAAATCTCCAAATGAAAGTATAGTTTATGTGACCTATCTAAGATGATTAGTTTACTGAAATATGAATGAAAAGTGAACAGAAAAATCAGACTACAAAAGTAGGAGGTTGAGAATGCTTTGAGGGAAGACTCCTTCTTGAGGCTTTCCCAACAATCCCTTGAAATGAACCTACAAAATTCAAGACAAAACGTGAAGCAAGGAAGTAGATAATATGTATGAATAGACTAACAACATGAAATACTTGAAATAATTAGCTATCCAACCTATATAAACCAACAAGAATACTCTTTGCTAATCTACCCAAGCAAACTACTTTGCCAAAGATCTACTCAATACTATACAAGAAGCTCAAACACCACAATATCACCTCATATGAAAGAATGCAACCAGAATACTCTTGGTGATTCAAAATCCTCCAAAGCTTTATTAATCTAGTGGGAGAGTGTTGCAGCAACAAGTTGCCCCAAGACTCTCAAGAGAAAATGGGATGGAAGCAAGAGGCAAAGAGCAAGAGAGATGGGGAGAAATTTCAGTAGAGTAACACTAGCTCAAAGAATGGTGAAGAAATGAGGGGGTGAGGGGCTGTATTTATACCCAAAGAGGCAAAACAACCCCTTTTGGATGCATGCCAAGTGTTGCAACCCAGCCCCATGAGAGAATCCCAAGGAGAGGGGCGCACCACTTAGGGTTTTGGTGATGATAGGTGAGGTGGACGTGAGGTGGAGGATGTGGGACCAAGCATAGGTGAGGTGGTAGGCTAGGAGGGGCGCACTACACATGGGAGGGGCCCACAAATCATTTGAATGACAGTTTCAATGGTTTTCATGTGAGGGGGGGCACAAATCCCCCTAGGGGGCGTGAGGAAAAGAGTGAGTGAATGGGTGAGGGGGTGTGTAATGGTTAGGAAGTGGGTTGGTTAGGTTAGAAATGACTTCTCTTGCCCTTTTTCATCTTAACATTACCCCATTAACTCAATTTTACAAAAATTACATTTTTGACTTAGTAATAAAAATTGTTGTTTTGACTGACTTTGACTCCGGGTGGACAAACACCTAGCTAAGTTCGTCCGACTGAGTTGAAACTTGGCCCAAGGGTGTAGAGGGTGCTTTTCCATTTCTTTTGAGCACAAATACCCCTATCAAAAACCCAAAGGCCTAGTTTTTACAATAGTTGCTCAAAAACAATTAATTAATTAAATAATTAAAATCCCAACCTTAGGAAAATTAATTAAAAAAAACCTATCTAGACTCAACGAAATTCTGCGAAACTTTCTAAGATGTCTTGCATGGTCATTTACATCATTCCTAAACAATAGCTACCAGAGAATGAGACCATTAGAACGTCGTTCCCCACTTTGGAGGAATTATTGCAGGTGTGAGGGAAAAACTCAAGGGAAATCAACCAGGTTGAAAAGCCCAATGGACAACCTGAGGATAAAAAACCCTCGGTGAAAAGAACTCTCCCAATGAAAACATCCCAAGGTACTTGACCTAACTATGATCCATGCAGACCTATTACATTATTAACCCACATAGGGGTGCAGAAATTCCGTTTACAAAAATTTGTGCTGGAGGCATAAATTGCCCAGTAGAACCAAATTGTCTTCAACATATTTGAATTTGATGATGCATATTTTCATGGCACATGGAGTTGACCCCCTAGTTGAATAGGCAGTCAACAGGCCCCATGTTGATTGTAGGGGGGGTTGAGTGTGGTTAGTCTAACCACAGGCCCCGGGGCTGCAATTCACGGATGAGGGCCACGTCAAAAGATTTTAAACTCGGGTTGAGTTTTGCACCCCCCTCGTTATGTTAAACGTCAAGCACGCGGGGGGGGTGCAGCAATCCATTGTGGACCGTCGATCTGATGGTAGGAGCGCACGATTAAATCTGTGAGAACATACATTTTATTAGTTTTGAAATTGAATAATAATAAAACTTATACGATAAAATATAAAAAGGTTTCAAATAAACCTTTAATTTATTAAAAATTAAAAATAAAATAAACTAATCCTAAACATGAAACTCTAATAACATCAAATTTTATTATAAAATTTTTAGTTTCAAATAATTTCCAAAGTTTTATTTAGTATGTACAAAAGACCTAAAACTTCCTAAACATAAAATTTTAAAATTTTAAGGAGAATTTAGACCGTGTTACAACACCGACAACCTGTATAACTTCTCTTGTCTGACACCAAACACTGTTGTTGCGTCTAGGGTAGCTCCCTCTTGATATATGAACACATGTCCATGCTCGAACATAACTCCATATCCCTCATCCTCCAAAGAGGATACTGAGAGCAAGCTTACCTTTAGCTCTGGAAAAAACAACACCTCTGCCATCTCCAGAGATCCTCTTGAATCTAATTGGAATGTCACACATCCAACCCACTTCACTGCATGCATGATACTAGTCCCACAATCCACTTGACATTATGCGTTTGTCTCTGAAACACTAAGGAACATCGACCTCATTCCTGTCATATGGCGAGATGAGCCACTGTCCATAATCCATGCTCCAATGTCCCCAAACTCTTCACTACCACTTCCTGAAAGATAAGACACAAAAGAAAATTCCTTCTCGAACTTCTCAACAAAATCATCGATCTCAGTTGATGTTGATGCTACTCCTTGTGTCTCCTTCTTGCTCTTCTTCTTGTTTGGACACTAGCTTGCATAGTGGCCAGTCTTATGACATGCAAAGCATTTAATTTTGCTGATGCCCTTCTTTCCATCTCCCCTACCTTTCTTTGCATGAAGAGCAACACTATCCTCATCTTCATCCCCCTTAGCCTGATTGCCTTGAAGAGCCTCCTCCCGAGTCTCCTCTTGAGAGACGTCATCCCACAACTGCTAGTCAGGGAGATGTTCTCGTGCCACAACTCCCTTCACGAACGAAGCCCACTTCTCTGAGAACCCATTCAGAGTTGTCCTCACAAGTTCATCATCTTTGACTACCTCTCCAACAGTCGTTAACTCATCACGAACCTGTGATATTTTGGTGAGATACGATGCCACTATGTTAGTATTGGACATCTTGGTGCTCTTGAGTTTCTCCCTTAGCACCATCTTCCTATTTTGGTTTCCACTCTGATAAAGCTTTGTTAGAGCCTCCCACATCTCATAAGCATTTTTGTTTCTGGACACATGAGGTATGCTATGGTCCTTCACGGCATCCAAGAACATCCTTTTGGCTTTCACATTTTTCTTACTGTAGGCCGCCAAAAGTGCTTTATCCGTGGGAACAATCTGGGTTTTGTCCACAATGTCCCAGATTTCGTTTTCCTCCAACAACAACGCAATCCGCTCTTTCCATGGGTTAAAATTTGTGGCCCCTTCTAGCTTGTCCTCAAACCTCAATCTGGTAGCCATTCTCGTCCAACTGACCAACAATGCTTTTCCCTTCCTTTTTTCGAGCAAAACCCATGCAATCCTTGCAAATCCTTGTGTCAAAGTCTTCAGTGCCACTCTTCAGAGTCTCCGCTTTGATACCATGTTAATTTCTTGAAGCCCAACAATCATAAATTTTATGCCAATAATTTAACAACTTAGAATTTAATCTACTGCTGATATAAATTCTGTAAACTATGCAGAAAATTTGCAGTTGAGTTTTAACCATTAAAAATGCACAGCGGAATCATAAATGACACATACATTTGAACACAGATATTTTTAGGAAATGTCCCTGAAAAACCCCGAAGGGAAAACCAGTAAATGAGAGGATTTTATTGGCTTCAGAGGAAGAAAATAATTATAGTAGCTAATTCAAAATTTTCAAGGCTTCAATTCCAACAACAAACTCTCAACAATTCAACCATGAACAACCTTTGCTCTGATACCAAATGTTGGTTTTAATAACCAGCAAAAAATATACATAAACATATACGAAGCAAAAGACACTTGGAGTTTACACTCAAGAAACCGCCTAAGTGGAAAATTCTATTAAATAATACCATTCCCATGTGTATTTGTATTACACAATTGGTCCTTTTATATAACAATAGGTGACCATAACAACTATGTGATAATGAGATACTTAGTTCAACCATATGCATAACTATCTCCACAATATTTCCTTAAATTTTTCCATGAAACTCTCAACTGATCTTCATCCCTAACATCTCTCTTTTCTCCTCATCTTAGATTCTTACATAGATTTCTATGGTTAGTCTACTTCATGAACATATTACAATGTATTCATTAAACATCACAAGTAGGAGTTAATCCTTCATGAGTCCTCACTTCCTTTTTCCACTTGTCACACCTAGGCCTTTCCATCTTGTTATTCCTCCTTGGGTATCACATGCTTTAATTTATTAATAAAAACATAGGCAACTTCTTTTATTGCAACACACACCAACAACTTTTGCTTTATAAAATAACCATAATCAATGGTGCGTTACCTAATGAGCACCCATTATTCAAAATACAAACGCAAAATTTTAAAATACACATCACATGACCATTTATTTAGCTAGCAGCCAAAATTTGGGGTATAACACTACTTATTCTTAATTGTGCTCCTGATAAAGTCCGAAAGGCCCTAAGGAGTGCGAAGCCTCCAATAAGTCTGCTGTGTGCTTTATTGGTCCGCTTTCAATTGTTGTCTTTGTGATGCTTTCTTAGTTGCGAGATGAAGCCTGGTCCTCGTTCTATCCATAATCATTATAGAACACGTTTCTCACTCAAGTGGTCACGCTACCCCCCAAATCCACCCCTTCAAATGCAAACCCATGTCAAATATATCATGGATATGGGTGCTCCAGCCAGAATGAATCCTATTTCAGCTATTACCTTTTCCATTACTATGTTCCCATATGCAGGAATACCCCTTGCTACTGAAAAACAAAGTGGCATGCCCCTTGTGGAGGATATCGCTCCTCCTTCATACAACAACCTTTATGCTTGTCTGATTTTATTGTAATCTCTACATTAGAAAATTTGAAATCTTGTTTTGAGGTATTCTCAACAGGCTTCCTACATTCATTCCTCAGGCAATTATTTTAAATTTTATTGTGCAATAAAAAAAGGCTTAAGCCTTATTCTGATATCCAAATTATCTCCAACTGTGATGGATCTTCTGAGCCACTGGATCATCCTGCATTTGTTTTGGAGACATTAGAAATTGGATTCTCTTAAATGAGAAACATTATAATGTGAAAATGGGGTTGAAATCATCAGAGCAATATCTAGGTGAATGTTTCGTTTACTTTTCATCCTTCAATAGGTTTTCTCTGTGCTTGTCTGACTCCATTGTACACTGCTTTAGAAAGTTTGATATTTATTTTTGTTGTCTGTTTAAAATTATGTCTAACAGGGTTTCTCCATTTATTTCTCAGGAAATTATATTAAATTTTATTATGCAATAAAAACGGCTTATCCTGATATCCAAATTATCTCCAACTGTGACGGATCTTCTAAGTCACTGGATCATCCCGCAGACCTGTATGATTACCATGTAAGCACAATCTGTCAGTAGTTTTGTCCATATAGCCAGCCTTGTTACCATTTTTTTATTTGTTTATGAAACAATTGATTTGTCTTTTTATCTTAATAAGTTGACAAAAGGATCTAAGTCAGATTTCCATTTTCTGAGCAGATTTATACATCTGCAAGCAACATCTTTTCTATGGCTCATTCATTTGATAATACAGCAAGAAGTGGCCCAAAGGTATTTTCCCGGTTGTTTCATATTCACCCTTTTAAAGGACCCTGGTTGAATTGATGCACTTCTTAATTAAGATCATGGCTGATTGTGCTGCCATTCATTGCAGGCATTTGTTAGTGAATATGCTGTTACTGGGAATGATGCCGGACATGGTAGTTTATTGGCAGCAATAGGGGAAGCTGGTTTTCTTATTGGGTTAGAAACAAACAGGTGTGTTTCAGTTTCTCTGATTTTTTGTTCTAATACTAATTTCTGTTGAAATCCGCATGTCTTCAACACAAATGTTTTGTTTCTCAATTTCCTCATACAGATTTGGTTATGACATATATGAAAAGTAGTGGAAAAGGGGGAAGTAATAACATATTAATCAGTCTGAATCACATATTTGTTGATTGGTTTTCTTTATTTTTTAGATTCTATGTCTAGTTACATCCTTTTCACTTTTTGGATTGTAACTACTCTATGGAAATGTAACTTTATTTTCTTTTGTTTCCCTAACATGTTTGCATTAATGGAATATCTCTTTAGCCAAACAACTTAATTTTCATAAAAATGCATCTTAGCTTGCAGTGGATGTGAAAATGGACACTATGGGTAAATGGAACTTTGACATTTCATGAAGAAATTAGGTTTTGAAAGATGAGAGATTCTCAACATAATATTTTGATGAGTTTTGACAAGATTAGTATCTATCTGTTTGTTTCTCTGGTCCAAGCAGTGATGTAGTCGAGATGGCTAGCTATGCGCCCTTGTTTGTCAACACTAATAACCGCAGGTATGTCTATGCTGTCTGTATGTTTTCTTGATATTATAGAAATCTTGTTTTGCAGTTTACATTTGCAGCTAAATTAAACCAGGTGTCCTCCCTGCTTTCAATTAATCTCCTCATCTAGCAATTACTTTACATTCTAAGAATGAATATGGTCACAGATGGAACCCGGATGCTATTGTATTCGATTCATGGCAGCAATATGGGACTCCGAGCTACTGGGTGCAACATTTCTTCAGGGAATCAAGTGGTGCTGTACTTCTTCCTGTTATAATACAAGAGAATGCTACATCTGCATTGATTGCTTCTGCAATAAGGTGGAATAGTTTAGAGAATGGAGAAGACTACATCAGAGTGAAGGTTACAACTGTTCTTAGCATTCACTTAAATAGATACCGATAACCATATTGAGTCTTTAAAATTTACGGTTCTTATGCAATTTCAAATCAGATTTTTTCAGTTTATCTGTGGGTATTTGAGCATGCTTTGCTTGATTTTATGCATGTCCCTGTTACATTGCTTCCAACTCTCTTTTAATTTGCATATTTTGGGGGAGTATGTGTAAACAAAGAAGAGATGAAACCTCATCTCACCTACTAGCCACAAATGGAAACATGTGTGTATCTATGAGAGGAAAAGGCTATCATTTGGTAAGAAATTGAGATACAATGTCATCGTCAGGAATCTCTTCTTTAGGGTCAAAGATCACAGGGGTTTCCATTTTTCAATATCAATGCCTCAACACCTAAACAGTGAATCTTTCCTAGGGCACGTTAGTACAATTTGAAATTTTCAAATTTATCACTAATTTCAATAAAGGGCAGACAAATGTTGTTCTTGTACCTTAGTCCTACCATATGCAACGTTAATCCTTTTCTCAGTTTACTCTGTAAATCTGTGTAGAACTAATTTGAAAATTTTACTGTCAGCAATATTTTGAGCAGTGGTATTGGACATCTGTCCTGTGTTTCACTTCCAATTAATATTATTTTCATTCTCAAATTTCTTCTTATTATTTTCTGAGAATGATTTATCTACTTTTCCATCGTGTCCCATGGTTATTGTCAAATGTCTAGCCTTCCTCTAGTGGTCTGAATCCACAAATGTTATAGGACATTTTCTGAATTTATTCTCCACTGAATCCCCAGATTGACTTCTCTTGCACTGCTCCTTTTGTAAATACTCTAGAATGCATCCACAAGTGAATTTGCCTAGAATGTCTTAGCTGTGTGGTTAGTTTTATTGGTGTATGATCATTGATAAGATGGTCTTACATCCAATCATAAATTAGGATCTTCCATATCAACCTTTGGGTTTAAATTTCATATTTGTTAGATATAGTTACAATAGGTGCTAAAATGAGTCGTAAATGTTCTGTCAATTAGTTATTCAGTGGGCTATTTCCCATTACTGTGCTCAATATCTATCATATTCCTCTTACCTTGCATCACCCTTATGATTTCTTCTATTCCTACACACACAAACTGAAGCAACTTGGTCTCTGTTATTTGCTTTCTCAATGATTAGTGTTAGGGTCCTAACCCACACATAGGTAGAACAATATATTCGGATGTAATAAAGGTCAATATTAATAAAGCCTTTCAATAAAATAGAATAAGGCGGATGTAAGAAGACCTAATAGAAGCTTCCGCTTCTAGAAGGATCTTCCTCTAGATGCTTCTTTTTAGTATAAATAGGAGTTGAGGGTATGAGAACCCTAGCTTGAATATTATTGTAATAGAGCTCTGCTCAACTGGAGGTTGCCCCCTCGAAGGGACTCGTGAACATTGCTTTCATATTCAAAGTGCTATTTTTGTTGTTATTCTTATATCATTCCAGTGTTATTGTGGTGAATGTTCTGGTTATATTGCTGTTATTTTGCCATTACTAGCATTTTATTTCTGTTTTGCATACATTTTATATCTGGTATATTCCAAGTGGTATCAGAGAACTTTCCTCGGCAGAAAGTGTGGGTTAAATTTTTTTTCAAGGTAGAGACGTATTCTGGCGTTTTTAAGCCACAAAGATCTGTTGTTACGCGCATAAATCCACGGTTGAGGGATTCATACATGCGGGAAATACAAGTGGTACTTAAGCGCACATCTGTTGGCCACCCTTGTAACCCTTATTGGTACCCGTTCGAGTGGTAGTGCATCAGACAACACCTGTGTATGGATCGGCTTAGATTCCCTGAAACCCTCTTTAGATAAACCGATCGGTCGCCTGACTGCTATAGTGTCACCGAGAACAACACTCGGGAAGATACTCTCTAGTACCTGGGTAGTACGGCTAAGGGTACGGTCTATCCTCCTTAGTTAGTGCCTTGAGATATTGGGCCGAGTACTACTATTGGACCCCTCACGTATATCAGAGAGCTATAGCACAGGGCAAACCCTTGTCTGTAGAACCCTTGAATACCTAACCCTTGGGGACAGAAACATAAACAAATTAAAACAGACAAGATCTATTGTCGCGCAACTGTGTTCGGGTTGCCAAGTAAATACACATTTCTTTCTGGTTAAGCATTTGGGCATTTCCTCTCTGCAGTATTCTTTAGACCGTAGTATAACTCTGGAAATTTTTTCACCATTATTTCAGACCTATTCCATTGGATTCATCTCTTCGCCCTTATCACATTCATCCATATCATTTTTTCGGCAAAATCTTTTTACCCCGCCCGCCCCTTTTTAGTTCCCCCATTCTCATGGCCCATACTCGTAGCCAAGACTTGGAAGCTCTCTTCAACACCTTGCAATCTGGTTTCATTGAGACCCAACAAGAAGTGAAACAACTCAGTGCCAATGTTGCCGCCATCAATACAACCATGTAGTCCTCAATGGGCAAAATCAAACAAGACCTCACCACCCAGCTTGAATTAGTCTTTTCGGCACTCTGCACCAAACTACATATCCCTACAGATAACCCTTCCTCTTTCTCACCCCTACATATTGAAGGTGATCATTCCTCTCATTCCCATACCTTGCAGAACCATCACTTTCAACGTGACCTACGCCTTCCACGGGTGGATGTGACCAAATTTGATGGCTCGGACCCCACTGGTTGGGTAACCCAAATGGAACATTACTTCTCTTTATATAGCATTACAGATGACTTGGCCAAACGCCGGTATGGTGTTCTCCATCTAGATTAAGAACGTTGGCAATGGTGGCAATGGAGAAAAAATTCTCGTCAAGGGTATATTGCTTGGACACAATTTGTGGCAGAGCTTTATGAACGCTTTGACACCAACACTAACACCAACCATTTGGGCCGTTTCAAAAAGCTAAAACAATTAGGAACAGTGGAAGACTTTATAGTTGCTTTTGAGCGCCTGGCTTTTAGAACAGAGGGCATGTCTGATGCCTTTTTCCGAGAGTGTTTTATCAGCGGCCTCAAGGATGAAATTCGGGCCCATGTCCTCATGGCTCGACCTGAGAGTTGGGTGGAGGCTACCAAAAGAGCTAAAGAAGCACAACAGGTTGTATCTTCTCAAAACCGCAAACCCTCCTTCATCCCTYGCCCTAAACCAGTAAATCCCACTACTCCCTCTGCTCCACTAAAGATCCAAAAATTGACCTGGGCTGAAATGGCTGAACGCCAACTCAAAGGCCTTTGTTATAACTGTGATGACAAATATTTCCTGGGCCACAAGTGTAAAGAACAAAAGCTTTTTATGGCCATCTCCGAATAGATTTCGGAAGAAGATGAAGAAACCCCCTCTATGTCTGAATCACCTGAATCCACTGACATAACCCCTCCCT
Source organism: Picea mariana (assembly GCA_032191745.1). Classification (NCBI taxonomy): domain Eukaryota; kingdom Viridiplantae; phylum Streptophyta; class Pinopsida; order Pinales; family Pinaceae; genus Picea; species Picea mariana. The sequence continues at coordinate 40,904 of JASDQU010243138.1, forward strand.
CATACCCTCCCGAAGTAGAACCAGTCATTTCCCTCAATGCTCTCACTGGCTTTTCCGCTCCCCAAACCCTCAAGCTAATCGGTTACATCAAGCATCGGAAGGTCATCATTCTGGTTGATAGTGGTAGCACCCATAATTTTATTCATCGCCGCATTGCCCAAGAAACTCATTGCTACATCTATGCTGTCAATAATTTCCAAATCATGATTGCCAATGGTGGTTCCATGAAATGTGGAGGGCGTTGTGAAAATGTGCGTCTCCAAATTGATGACTACCACCTGAAATCCCATATGTTTGCTATTGACATGGGAGGTTGTGACATTGTGCTGGGTGTAGACTGGCTAAGGAATTTGGGTCCCATTCTCATGGATTTTAAAGACTTAACCATGCAATTCGACCAGGAGGGCCACCAATATAAGTTCCAAGGCATCACTGTCGGTTCACCTGAGATCATTAGTTCCCATCACATGGAAAACCTGCTCAAAAAGGGTCATTCTGGTGTTATCGCCCAACTCCATGCCATACAAGCAACAAAGACACCCTCGGTACCGTAAGACCTCCAAGCCATCCTTTCTAAACATCAATTGGTCTTTTCCACTCCCCAATGCCTCCCTCCTTCCCGTGGTGTTCATGATCATTCCATTCCCCTTGTACCAAGAAGCCTTCCTCCCAATATCCGTCCGTATCGTCACCCCTTTTCCCAAAAAAATGAAATTGAGAAAATGGTCCAGGAACTCCTTAATGCAGGCGTTATCCGCCCTAGTACGAGCCCCTATTCGTCTCCTGTGGTCATGGTCCTGAAGAAAGAAGGTTCTTGGTGAATGTGTCTTAACTTCCGTGCCCTCAACAAACTTACCATCAAAGACAAATTCCCCATTCCCGTCATTGATGACCTCCTGGATGAATTGAGTGGCGCCCAATTCTTCACTAAATTGGATCTTCGTTTGGGCTACCACCAGATCCGTATGAAAGAGGCAGATATTCCCAAGACTGCCTTTAGAACTCATGAGGGCCACTATGAGTTTTTGGTCATGCCCTTTGGCTTGTGTAATGCTGCCTCCACCTTCCAAATCCTCATGAATCATGTCTTCCGTCCTTTTCTCTGCCATTTTGTCTTAGTTTTCTTTGATGATATCCTCATCTATCACAAAACCTGGACAGACCATCTTGCTCATGTGGATCGAGTTCTCCATCTACTCTCTCAGCACCAACTTTTCCTGAAACAGTCTAAATGTGCTTTTGGCGCCTCAGAAGTAGAATACTTGGGTCATCTGGTTGGCAAAGATGGCGTCGGGGTGGATCCTACAAAGATTGAAGCTATGCAAGACTGGCCTCACCCAAAGACTCTTAAGAGCTTGCGTGGATTTCTAGGCTTAACACGGTATTATCGCAAGTTTGTTAAAAATTATGGGAATATTGCAGCACCTCTCACTGCTCTCCTTAAAAAGAACTCTTTCACTTGGACTCCAGCCGCTGCTCAAGCTTTTCAAACCTTGAAGGTGGCCATGTGCACCACTCCAGTCCTCGCCCTTCCCGATTTCACAAAGACCTTTGTGTTGGAATGTGATGCCTTAGGGAAAGGAATTGGTGTTGTCCTTATACAAGAGGGTCGACCTTTGGCCTTTACCAGCAAACAACTATCTGAAAGAAATTTGGGCAAATCCATCTATGAAAAGGAAATGTTGGCCATTCTGCATGCCGTGGATCTGTGGCATCCTTATCTATTGGGGCAACGGTTCCAAATTAAGACAGACCATCAAAGCCTCAAGTATTTTCTGGAACAACGCATTTCCTCCCCAGAACAACAAAAATGGGTGACTAAACTCTTTGGATATGATTATGAGATCATTTATAAGAAAGGCAAAGACAATGTGGTTGCGGATGCACTTTCCCAAAAATATGAAGATGAAGGATTCCTTTTTTCTCTTTCATTCATTGTACCAGATTGGCTCCAAGTTGTTCGCCAGGAATGGCTACAAGATTGCAAAAGTTCGCAGTTGATCCAACAATTGCAGTCCAATGCTCCAGCTTCCCTAGGGTACTCTTGGCTCCATGAGGAACTTCAATACAAAGGCCGTTTGTATTTAAGTAAACAATCAAAGCTTAAATCCACGGTACTTTCTGAGCTTCATGCTACACCCACAGCAAGGCACTCCGGGTTCACCAAAACCTATGACAGGGTCAAACGTTCCTTTTTCTGGGATGGTATGAAACATGACATTTGTAATTTTGTAGCTGAATGTGACGTGTGTCAACACAACAAGGGATAAACAGTCAAATCGCCGAACACACTACAATCGCTCACGATTCCTCCTGCTATTTGGAAGGATATCTCTATGGATTTTATTACCGGCTTACCCAAATCAGGAAATAAATCCGTCATCATGGTGGTTGTTGATCGCCTTTCCAAGTATGCTCATTTTTGCACCCTTAAACACCCATTTACAGCATTCACGGTGGCTCAAATCTTCATGGATCAGGTCTTCAAGATTCATGGCATGCCACACTCTATTGTTTCTGATCGCGACCCAACTTTCACAAGCAATTTTTGGCAAGAACTATTCAAGATACAAGGCACAGAATTGCATCTTAGCACAACTTATCGTCCCCAGATTGATAGCCAAATGGAAGTTGTCAACAAGTGTTTCGAAACATATTTGAGGTGTTTTGCCTCGGAAAAGAAAAATCAGTGGGCTCAATGGTTACCCCTAGCTAAATGGTGGTACAACACTTCATACCATACATCTACATGCATGACTCCTTTTGAAGCGGTATATGGACAAAAGCCAACTTCAGTTCTCTCATACTTACTGGGTGCCTCGAAGGTCCAGGCTGTTGACCTAACACTTATAGCTCGAGAGGCTATTCTCCGTACCCTCAAAGAGCATTTGTTCATGGCACAGAATCGCATGAAGCAACAAGCAGATCAAGGTCGCTCTGAACGTGAATTTGTAGAAGGGGATCAGGTGTTTCTTTGACTGCAACCTTACAAGCAAACTTCCCTCAAGGTCGAGCATTGTCAGAAGCTAGCACCCAAATTTTATGGTCCTTATACCGTGCTCAAGCGTGTGGGACAAGTCGCCTATCAGTTAGCTTTGCCCAGCCATTCGAAGCTACATCCTGTTTTTCATGTTTCATGCTTAAAGAAGGTGATTGGAGCTAAGTGCCAAATTCAAACCAACCTTCCAGAGTTAGTTGAAGAAGGATCCATTTGGCTACAACCAGAAGCAGTTTTGGACCAGCGTGAGCGTCGCCTACATTAGAGAACCATCAAGGAAGTGCTAGTCCAGTTGAAAGATACAACTCCAGTAGACGCCACTTGGGAACCAGCTACCATTTTGCAGCAATTTCCTCATCTCAAGCCTTGAGGACAAGGCTGTTTTTAAGGGGGCGGACATGTTAGGGTCCTAACCCGCACATAGGTAGAACAATATATTCAGATGTAATAAAGGTCAATATTAATAAGGCCGTTCAATAAAATAGAATAAGGCGGATGTAAGAAGACTTAATAGAAGCTTCCGCTTCTAGAAGGATCTTCCTCTAGATGTGTCTTTTTAGTATAAATAGGAGTCGAGGGTATGAGAACCCTAGCTTGGATATTATTGTAATAGAGCTCTGCTCAACTAGAGGTTTCCCCCTCGAAGAGGCCCGTGAACATTGCTTTCAGATTCAAAGTGCTATTTCTGTTGTTATTCTTATATCATTACTAGCATTTTATTTCTGTTCTGCATACATTTTATATCTGGTATATTCCAATTAGATTTTCCTTTAAAATTTAGGGAAGAAAAGAAAAAACATTTTCTTGTTCACTTCAAAATGAATGACAGTTTTTTGATAATTGCTGTGCATATCTGGCCCTTTTGAGGTTCCCAATCTGTCTGGTATTTCCCTTTTCCAATATTGTTTCAACAATCACTTATGCTATCTGCTCAAACTCTTAAGCGTTGTGATTTTAAAATAGGGATTAGACCAATGGTGTTGTTGTTCTTTTGGTATTTCGTAAGCAATATATTTTCACCTAATACTTATTTTGCAATATTAATAGGTCTGTATATATCTGATCATTTTGAATCTCTATTGTAGGCTGTAAATTTTGGCAGCTCTCTGCTGACGCTTGACATCTCGATAAGTGGTTTACCTGTTGGAAGCATAAGCTCTTCAGGTTCAAAAATAACCGTTCTTACATCTGATAATTTGATGGATGAAAATTCTTTTGACAAACCAGAAAAGGTATGCCTTATGATTTCTTTTCTTATGCCTACATTTTTTCAGCAAGTGCTTTTATGTTTTAAGTGTGCTATTTTCCTTTTAAGCATTGCTAAGCTGTATTGGAGCTTTGCATCTTCTAAAAAACTGGTATATGGGAGATGATGCAGATCGTGCCTAGAGCAACAGAAATAGGAAATAGTGGCACTGATATGAACATTTCTCTGCCTCCACATTCTGTTACTGTACTGGATTTGCGACTGGATCATGTTATGCATTCAGCAATCTGAGCCAATTTATTCAAGTGGGCTTCTGCAGTGTTTGGAACAGCTCACATCAATTTCCTGCTGTGTTGACAGTGAAAATGTTTGGGAAACTGAAACTCTTCGATTTCGTGTGATGTAAAAATAGTGCAGTGCCAAGGCATAAGAATTGGGTAGGAAATATTTCAATTAGAGATTCTGCATTATGTTAAGCATGAAATTCAGAAGCTTTCCATATCTGGGATCCAATAAACCTTGATATAGGGAAGATATCACACTTGGCTTTAGAATAAATTGGAGTATGATCTGTGGACATAAAATGTAGAAAATAGTAATAGACATTGCATTGTATGCATATCAAGTGCTGTCATCATTAAAAGAATTGTATGCTTCTAATAGTCCCAATAAAGGGAATATTTTCTTATCAATAGTTCTGATCCTTTCATCATTATAAGATTGAATTCCACACAAACACATTGGAAAAAGGGCCAAAATTTGCAACTAACAACAAATATTAGAGCACCATAGCCTTATCCATTAGAAGGAATTCTCAGGTAGAGCTCACTCTTTGTATTTGCTTGGCAGGATATCATGTTACATACAATTTTCTCTAGTGTTTGTTCTTGAAAGATGGTTTTTCTCTCATCTTTTTTTCCTAGGAAAAATGGATATTTCCATTAGTCGAGCCCGAGATGGCATTATCAAATATATTGTGATGATGATGATGATGATTACCATGACCAACTAAATCTGATGTCTTTGCAGTCTTTGCATTCCAAGAGAAAGTGTTTTTCATCCTCTACACTATTCCTCTCATAGATTTTATAGATTCTTTTGTGCCAAGGTGTTTTCAGTCTTGTCCATTTCCCTGTTTCACTATGAAGATCATGGGAACTTGTTCTTATCTTTGCAATATTTATTTTCTTTTTTGAGTTGGATACACTGGAAAGATAATTTTGATATCCTAACTTGGGATTAATGATTTATTTGTAGTAATTCAACTCTCTTATTCGTAGTGTCCCTGTCTTCCTATTGGTCCACATTTTCTTTTAAACTTAGTTATGATAGTGCTTTTAAGAACGTTGATATCTTGGAGGGAATCCGTCTCCACTATACCCTAATGGTTTAACCAAGAAACTGCATCTCTAGTCCAACCTCTTTTGAACCTTGAGTGACTTTTTTGAATCAATGAAAGGAATCTTCTCATTGTTGATGCTAATTAGTTTATGTTTGTGTATTAAGTTCTTGATCATAGATTTCCTCTCAATGGGTGTGTTATCACAAAATATAGCACTTGTGCAAAGCCTTCGCAAGACACAAAACAAGTGTAACATATGGAAGTACTTGCCACTATCACCTTAGCAATTACTTCCCTCATTTTAGTGAATGATTGAAATCCAACACAAGGGAGGTTTCCCTAGCAACCTCAAGGAATCCTATAGAAAGATTGAATCATGTCTATGGCTTCTTATTTTGGTTACTCAATTATATCACCACCTAGATCAAGGTTCAAGGTAAACAAGGTAGTTAATTAAAGCAATTCCATATTTGTGTGTGATGTGTTTTAAGACAATGAATGATAATTACCAAGTCTAGCAAGTAAAATAAATTCCCCGAAACACTACAAATCAAGAGAAAAGCTATCACTATCATAAAACTTGTAAATAAAGATGACTACTTCATCAATCTGACAAGTTATAACATCAGGAATATAACAACCCTTTAAACTAGTAAATATGCAATGAAAGAGGGCTGAATTGCAAGTTAAAACTAGGGTTTCCAATAACAAATGCTTGTTGAATTGTAAATGGCACGAAACAACCTCAGATATGCAAGACGTCAAGCTCAAGTTGGCTGAAAATTATGACGATTATGCAACAAGTGATGTCAAGAAATATTCTAAGATGAAGAATGCCACAAACCCTAGACGTTAGGCTAAAAATGTTTGAGAGTTGAAGAAAGATTGCAATAAAAAATAAATTTAACATAAGATGTCAAAGGAGAAGAGGGATTAGGGTTTAAAATCACTTTGAAGGAGAAGAGACTAGTGTCGTCTAGCTTCCTTTGGCATATGGAGTCAAAGATGCAAATTCTATGGAGAGCAAAGGCAAGAGAAAGACTCAAGAAGAAACCCCTAAGGTAGTCTACTACAAACCCTAAGAGATCGTCCCATGTCTTCTAAAGATCTATAGCAAGAGATCAAAAAAGGAATTTGGTTAAAACCTAGAGTAGTCCACTACAAACCCTAGAACTTTAGCCTATAATAATAAGACTAGGGTAGTCCACTACAAACTCGAGAAATACCGTTATGTCCTTCAACAATCTTAAAATAAATGATAGCAAGGGAAGGTACTCCACTACAAAACTTCCGAGGGTTTTAAGATAGACTTATCCAAGAAAACACAAGGTAACATGCAATTATCATCACTTTGATAAAACATATGCTTAATACATCAAGAATAAACCATCAAAGACTTGAAAATAACACTTACTAGTCAAATCAATGAGCATCAAGAAATCCTAACCATGAAATTATCCACAAGAAACTTGAAAAACAAATCATCTCCAAGAAAGTGCCTGCAAGTACTCCATGATGAATAAGAAAGATAAAAGACAAGTGTATGATTTACAAATGAGGAAATCCTCCTCTATATATATGGGACAACCCTAGTGCCTCATCTCTCTAAAATCCTCTAAAACATAATAATCCATGATACAAGGTGGATAGGTGTTATGCCAACCCTGAAAATAGGCCCCAAAGTAAAGATAAAATGCTAATACATCAAAATGTCCTCTCAATAGTCCACATGTGAGTATAGAAGCCAAAAAGTTGATGTCATCTCCTAAAGGGGCATAAAAGCTCCAAAAGTCATGTCCATCCCGAAAAGGTGCAAAGCATCATCAAAAGTTAGACTCCCCATCAATATGGTGACATTTGATCATCATCAAAGTGCCAACTCATCTCATCATGCATGTGCTAGGTCGGTTCAAACAAAAGTGATATCTTACTCAAGCATGGTGTCATCTTCATATTTACAATGTCCCAAGCTCCTATGGTGACATCATGGTGGATACGAGCTCCATAACCTCTTTGAAGAGGTGTACCATCCTCATCCAATGTAATGGCATCCATCCAAATCCTAACGTCCTCATAGGGGTTCGACGTCCATGATGTGGGCTTGATGCCCTCTGAGTGACACACTAGGCCATATCTGCAACACCCCAACCAATCACATCAACATATAAACTCTAGGAGGTGTTGGAGGGTGTCCAAAGGCATGAAAAATCATGAAGTAGCTCAACGCTCATCATGACGGGCTTAATGTCCTCCATACAATGTGAAACATCTTGGGTTTAAACGCCAAAACATCCTTCACATGACCATCGTCAAGGGTGCATCATCATCAAGCAAGGCTCTCAGAGAGGTCAAGTGAAACCAACCAGCATGGATACAAGAGTCATTAAAATAATACAAAGTAAGCCACAATCTAATACAAAATCCATGTAAGCAATTCACATTAGGTATCTTATTCAAACTTCACACTAGCTTAAGACGTTATGCAACTTGCCAAGTTTAGGTATGGGAGGACCATCACAAGACCCTATTAGGTGTGCTAGTACCTAAGTAGAGGAGTAGTTCTCAAAAAACCCATCAAAATGCAATTATAAGTGGATAATGTGACATGGGGTTTACTTCATAGTCATGGTGTCATTGACATGCAAAGCCATGTGTGAGTTCTTCTTCGTGAGTGCCTTTGTAGAGGGAGCGCTTGGTGATTAAGTTACCCTTTCCTCAACATTGTGTCTTTCCAAACCCCTATTCTTTCCTTTTGATATTCATTTATTTCTTTTCAAGACCCTTTTTAGGTTTATGCATTTATTTTTAATATGATTCAATTAAATATTTTTTATTTGATATGCATTTAGTGCATTAGGACTTGGGGTGATGGTTTCATAGCAAGGGGGTAGAGCTCGAGCTCATTCTTTGGCTTTTGATTCTATCATTTGTCATACCATTCATTTTCCATATTTTTATTAAATGCATCAACCTCATGCATTCTAGCTCCTTCTTCTCATAGGAGGATGAAGGTACAAACCTTTTTGGTGTACATGTAACAATTGTTTCCCGAAGATTGGAAAATTGAAAAAATCTACATGAAATGTGTTAAGTATGAAAGGGAATGGTGTGTTACTCCTATCAAGGCCTCTTAGTAGTACCTATGTTCCCCAAGAGTGACAACACCGGACTATGACACATATGATGGCCACCGAGGTGAAACAAGTCAAAAAGCGTAACTTTCGAACATTGTGATCCATTATTTGACTTCAACCCATGATCATCACCTAAATGCCTAATGCATTAGATGTAACACTTTATATGAAACAATTACTAATGTACCTCATGTGTGCTAGACCACCATCATCAGATGAACCATGTAATCAAGTGAATGAGCTGAGCTATGAAGAGGGGGGAGGCATCTGGGGGGTTGTTGTCTATGGAGAATGTTGATCATCATCTCTACGATCATTCTCTGCAATGTGGATCATGGAGAGTGATCTCCTCTAGTTACCTCTAGGTGAGAGGGAGTAACATATGGCTCCAACCTAGGGACATGTGTTCACTGTAGAGTGCATGAGATACTTAACATCTCTGGTACTCCAAGATGTGCAACCCACATCACTTTAAAAATTCTTGCTACATTATAATATAAAAACCATTGTTACAAAAAGGTAGGGGGATGTTATCCACCTTGGTATATGGAAGATGAAATAAAATGTGGAATATATATATATATATATATATATATATATATATATATATATATATATATATATATATATATATATATAGGTTAAGCTAAGATGGATGCATGAATAAATCAATAAGTAACATCAATAGAAAGGAGATACAATCAAATGTAGACACACAACATGACCTAATTAAACCCCACTATACTCTAAACCTAAGAACTCTAGTTCCTTTTGCATAATAGGGTTTGAGAAGGGATCCATTAATAGGGAATGGTAGTCTCATTCCCTCAAGTGTGTCCAGATAGAAGGAACCAATTCCATAATTCTTCTATATATTGTAAGGATCAATCCATAGACTATCAAACTTCGTATGCATACCTAGCTTCTCTTTCCTCTTGTCCCACATAAGTACAAGGTCACCTTCTTCAAAATCCCTTTGTCTTGTTTTATGATCAAATGTTCCCTTAATCTTGTTTTGATTCCTTGTCATTTGATCAAAAGCATGTCTTTTGGATTCATCAAAGTCTATGAGTTGATCAATTCTTCCTTGCAATGTCTCCTTATCAGTTGTAAATTGTTGCACAAAATGAAGGACATGGATTTGGAGGTTGATGAACAACTTTGCTTTCAATCCATATACTAACTCAAACATGTTTTTATTTGTGGAAGTATTAGTTGTGGTACGATCCTCCCATAATGCATACTTAATATTACTATCCCAACCCTTCTTATTTTCACCAACGGTGTTCTTAACAATATTCATCAAATTCTTCTTGTTATATTATGCTAGTCCATTCCCTTGGAGATAGTGGTTGGATGAGTGGGACAAAACAATTTCGTACTTGAAATAGAAATTTACGAAGACAAAAGAGATAAAGGCTTTTGCGTTATTGGTAGTGATCCTATCGGGAACACCAAACCTTGTGATTATTCTATCTTCAAGGAAATATATGACGACGACTTCAATTTTCTTTTTTGTTGATATGGCTTCTACCCACCTAGTGAAATAGTCTGTAGTAATCAAGACCCAATGATATCCATTGCTAGAGTTATCCTTAAACAAATCAATGAATTCTAAACTCCATTGCCAAAAGGGTGCCTCCACAATGACTGGTTTCAAAGGAAAAACAAGCAATCATTGTTTCCTTGAGAAGAATTGACATTGTTGTCAAGACCTAACATAGAGGTGAGTATCAATGAACAATGTATGCCGATAGTAACTTGCTCTCAAAATTTTATGCACAGTGGTACGGGCATCGAAGTGACCACCACAATATCTTGAATGAAGTTCCTTAATTATCCTTATCAACACATTCAAGGATTAGTCCATCTGATTTCTTCCAATCAAGACTGTCTTGGGTTAAGCAATACTTCATGGATTTTAATTTTAAAGCTTTCCTCTTATGATCTACTAAGTGATCATGACACGAGAGATTATTTAGATAATATACAATATTAGAACACCACTCATCATGTTCCAATCCACTTAAGACAACGTTTACTTGGTCATCTTTGCCCATTCTTATGGATTCTTCATTGCTTTCAGTCAACATCTTAGTTAAATCTTCTCCCTCAATGATTTTAGTAGGTTTAATATCAAGGTCATACTCTTGAATCTCTGATACCCATTTACCTCTAGTTCCTATGCAATCTTGTTGATTCAATATGTCTTTAACAATAGGATATGGCACATAAGCTTTAATATTGTTATATCCAACATAGCTTCTAAAATGATTCAATGATTTCACAAGGGCATAGGCTTGCTTTTCTGTAATAGTATATTTTAATTCAACATCTCTAAGGGTTTTACTCATGAAGGTAATAGGTTTTTCATAATTATCTTTGTTTTTCAACATGAGTACCCCAACAATAGTATCTTTAGAAGCAAAAGAGAAAATTATAAAGTCTCTAGAATAATCAGGAATATCAAGGACTGGTGCCATTGTAATGGCTTCCTTGATATATTCAAAGGATTTCATACTATTATCATCCAATTTGAACAACACATCTATTTTAGCAAGGCATTCATTGGTTTAACTTTGTCAGCAAAATTGGAATGAATCTCCTTATAAAGTTAATCTTGCCAAAAAATGATTGCAAAGCTTTCTTATTGCTTGGGGAGGAACATTCCTTATAGATTTAATCCTTGTTGGGTCAACACTAATACCATTCTTAATGACAACATGACCCAATAATTTACCTTTATCAATACCAAAGGTTGACTTTTTGGGGTTCAGAGAGATACCATACTTCCTACATCACTCAAAAACCTTTCTATGGTGTTCAATATGTGCATTCCTTTCCTTAGTCACAATAGTTAAATCATCCTAGTATATCTCTATAGTCTTCCTTATCAAATATCTAAAGGTAAAGTCCATTTCCCTTTGAAAGGTGGAACCAACATTCATAAGAATGAAAGTCATCCTTAGATATTTGAAAGTTTCTCATGGGGTGGTAAAAGCGGTTTTGAGTTGATCTTCTTCTATACTTGGTTATATCCTAAAAAACTAACAAACATTGACATCATTCATGCACCAATAACCCTTTGTAATAAGTCTTCCATGTTTGGGAGAGGAAAATTGTCTTTAAGAGATAGTTGTTAAGGTTCCTGAAGTCAACACATAATTGAATGTCTCCAATCTTTTTACAGACCACTACCAAGTTATCCATCTAGGAGGAATATCTAATAGGAGATATAATATTTTCATCAACCATGTTTTAGAGTTCTTTCTGGATCAAGGGAGCCAACTTGGGGTTAATGTTTCATTGTTTTTGTCTAAATGGTTTGGCCCCTTCCTTAAGAGGAATGGCATGTTGGATAATGTCTCCCTGATAAGCCTTTAAATCATCATATGACTAAGAAAACATGTCTTTCTATTCTCAGACAATATTTGTTTTTTTTTCTCTTTCGATAGGGGTGGCTCCCTTTTCTATCTTGATTGTAATGTCCCACACCCTCAAACCTCTGCTGGGTAACACTACCTAAACAACTGTATCTTTGTTTTTTTGCTCTGATACCATTTTGTGACATTCCCGACTTAAACCAACAAGCCAGGTCATGCCACTGAATAACTTTCATGCTCTAATACCATATATATTTATATACATATCTATCTAATGCAATTTAAACAGTTATAGCATTTTGTTCATACACCTATTTATGCGGAAACAACATTAAAACATACATGCAATATATATAGGCAATTCTAATAACATTATAACTTGATTTCAAGATACACATCATACAGAGAACAAAGATTTGGTACTTATATTTTAATAGATGACCACCAATTTCATCCAGACCTTCCACGAACCTCCTATACTTAGACCACGCTGCTCATCACGCTCAGCAGTGGGTCACCCCCAAGCTGGGACTAAACTCCATCGGACAAGAGATTCCTAGGCTTGGCAAGGACAACAGGAAAGTCACACAGATCAACAGGACGGATTTTCTCCCAAGAACCACTTACACCCACATCCCACAGACCATCATTCCCCACACACTTGTCCCACCCTAGGAGTGTACACCTTCACTATCACAAGTCCATCATCTATCCATCTTCCTTCCAAGGCTTCAACAACAGACTGGACCAAAAGTCTCAGAGTACTGTAGCTGCTACGGGACTCTCTCCAGGAGAACTCACTTCCTCAATACACTCTCTCACCTGGAGAGAGTTGCTCACAGGCCTAACAACCTGCCTCTTCTATCCATCTCCTAAGTCCAGTGGGTAACCTCCGCAACAAAAATTGGGTATGGGCTCTGGTAATTACAACAAGCTACACTAGTCCAGAGAAAACGTGGGTAGCAACAACAAAGTTCAAGGTGCGATATGGCTTAGACACTACGCATTAGTGCTGCGCTTCATAGGAAAACCGGTTAGCTTCATAACATGGGTGTGCAGGTTTCAAAAGTTGCAGAGATTGACGATGGATGCAAGGGCTGGCTGTGTCAAGGCTCTCCCTATCTGAGTGTGTGCATCAATGGGGAGTATGGCTGACTTCCAAAGTGGTTACCATCGTGAGAAGGGCGAGGGAACCCCCAAGGAGCTGACTTTCCCACCTAAAAACTGCATGCGCCCAGGTTGACAGATGTCTTCTTGAAGTTGAATGAGCTCCACTTAACACTTGTTCCATTTCCTCAGGAACTTAGGACAACATGGTTATGTCAAACCTTAGCCTCTAGGAAATAATAATATCATATTATTCCTTTAGAGTTAAACCCTCTAGCTTAGCCCCTATTCCTAGACACTTAACCCCTTCCCTTTCCCTACCTAGTGGAGATTAGTCCCCCATAACTCTTTCTTCGTGGTGGGTCTACATACAACGATGTAATTTTATTAATGATGTGAGTATTTGCATATACAAAATCAGGCTCATTGGCCTTATCATATGGGCTCTCTGGCCTAATAAACACATAATTCTTCTAGCTTATAAACACTTGGCTCACCAACCTATAAACATAATTACAATTCAGCAGGGGCTCGACCTTGGGGTGTTACAATCGCCTCCCCTTATTTTTGCACTTTCCTCAGTTCAACTTATTTACACAACAACAACAAGATTTCCAAAATCTGCAAAAATATGTGGGTACTCTACCCGCATAACATCTTCATGCTCCCATGTTGCGTCCTCAGGACCGTACCAGGTCCACTGAACCTTTACAAGATTTATGACTCGATTTCGGAGTTGCTTTCTCTTCCAGTCCAATATGTGCAGAGGCTACACTTGCAAAGCGTCTTCTTTCTCCACCTGAATCACATTCCAATCAATCACATGATCAACATCAGGTATATACTTCTTGAGCAATGATACATTAAATACATTATGAATAATCATGGATGCAGACAATGCAAACATATAAGCTACTGGTCCAATCCTTTTTAGAATTTCAAATGGTCCACAATATTTGGCTGCCAACTTAAAACAACTTTCCATATTCAGGGAACTTCTATTGGCTTTCACCTTCAGGAAAACATGATCACCCACTTTAAAATCCCTATGGGTTTTTCCTTTGTCTGCATAGATTTTCTGTCTGTCTTGGGAATCCTTCAAATCCAGCTTTATCTTTAAAAATTGCTCTTCCATTTCCCTGAGCCCAACCACTGCCCTATCAGTTGGGTTGTCCCAACTTACTGGGGTGTTTCACTTTCTGCCATAAAGTGCTTCAAACATGCTGTTCTTCAGTGATGCTTCATACCCATTGTTGTAGGTAAATTCTACCAAGTGTATATAATCTTTCCATTTAGATGGTTTGTTCATCACATACATTCTTAACATATCTTCTATCACTTGATTTACTCTTACTGTTTGTCCATCATACTCAGGATGATAAGTTGTGTTGAAGTTTAGGTTCGTTTTGAACCCCTTGAATAATCCTCTCCAAAAATCTGAAGTAAACTTTGGGTCTTTGTCAGACATAATTTTCTTGGGTATGCCATGCAAGCGTGCTACTTCCCTCATATAAATATCAACAACATTAGTTTCCTTGTGAGTAGTCTTTAATGGAATAAAATGGGCGGCCTTCGTGAGCTTATCTACCACCACTATGATGGAATCGAATCATGTTGTTTTTTTGTTCTGGGTAATCCTGTAATGAAATCCATTGTCACCATTTCCCACTTCCACTCAGGGATGGTTAATGGCTGTAGCAACCCAGATGGGTGTCTATGCTCATCTTTGACCCTTTGACACTCCATACATCTGGCAATGTACTCTGCAATTTCTTTCTTCATACCTAGCCAATGGTAATGGCTCTTGACTGCTGAAACTATTTTCTGATATCCAGGGTGCCCATCATAAGGCACATTATGCATTTCTTTTAAAATCACACTCCTCAATTCCAAATAATTTGGTACATAAACTCTATTTTTGTACAAGATAATTCCATCAATTCCCAATTCATAATCTTTATCTTTCTGCTGCATTTTACCTTGCTGCAATTTAGTTACCAATTTCATGTACTGCAAATCAACTTTTGTAGCCTCAGAAATTCTGCTTTTAAGATCCGTCTGATACATGCTAATGGTTGTATCTTTAAGTTCATGCACTCTCCTATTGAGTGCATCAACCACTTTGTTCTTCTTTCCTTTGATATGCTTGATATCAAAGTCATACTCACAGAGGAATTCCAACCATCTACTCTGCCTAGCATTCAAAGTAGGTTGATCAAACAGGTACTTCAAACCATTATGGTTTGTCCTCAAATCAAACCTCTTTCCCATGAGGTAGTGCCTCCACTTCTTCAAAGCGTGCACTATGGCTGTCAACTCCAAATTATGAGTGGCATAGAGACTTTCATGCTCTTTCAATTTTATGGACTCGAAACATATCACAAATCCTTTTTGACTAAGGAATCCTCCTAGTCCTTCTTTGCACACATCCGTGCAAACCACAAAATATTTATTCGGATCAACAATCTTTAGAATTGGATCACTGGTTAATAGTTGCTTCAATTGCTGGAAGCTCATTTCACATTCTGCTGTCCATTGAAACTTCTTCCCCTTCCTTTGCAAGGAAGTGATGGGATGAGCTATTTTCGAAAACCCTGCAATGAACCTTCTATAGTAGCCAGCTAGACCCATGAAGGATTTGACTTCTACCACATTTTTAGGTGTTTTCCACCCTTTAATGGCTTCAATCTTTTCAGGGTCCATTGCTATTCCCTCTTTAGATATGTTATGCCCTAAATAGTGAATTCTGTTTTGATAAAATGAACATTTGCTCAATTTGGCATATAGTTGATGCTCTCTTAGAACTTGCAACACCATCTTCAAATGATGCTCATGCTCTTCTTTTGACTTGGAATATACAAGGATGTCATCCAAAAAGACAATGAAAAACTTGTCTAAATATTCTTGGAAAACACCATTAATTAAGCACATGAAAACAACTGGTGCATTTGATAACCCAAATGGCACCATTGTGAACTCATAATGACCATACCTTGTCCTGAAGGTGGTCTTGCTGATGTCTTCCTCTTTAATCCTTACCTGATGGTATCCTGACCTGAGATCTATCTTTGAAACTATCCTAGCATCCTTCAATTGATCGAAGAGATCATCAATCCTTGGTAGAGGATACTTGTTTTTTATAATCACTTTGTTCAATTGTTTGAAATCGACGCACAATCTCAATGTCCCATCTTTCTTTTTCACGAACAAGAATGGGGCACTCTAAGGTGACACACTTGGGCGAATGTACCTCTTCTTTAAAAGTTCTTCAAGATGCATTTGTAGTTCCTTCAGTTCTGGTGTACTCATTTTGTAAGGAATCTTTGATATTGGAGCTGCTCTAGGAATTAAATTAATAGAGAAATCAATATCTCTCTTTGGGGGTAGTCCTAGTACCTCCTTGATCATATATTCAAAATCTTCCAGGACTGCATGATCCTCCAAATTTGGAACCTTATCCTTAGATGCTTCCTCCATATGGGCTGCAAATATTTGACAACCCTTCCTGTAACACTTATTTAGCTGCATTGTTGAGATTTCCTGGATAGTAACTGCCCTGAGAATTCCTTGGACTTCTCTCCAATTTCCTTCCTCATCCAAGCTAGTGAATGCTTTGTTATGACAGTCTAATATGGCTTGGTGTTGGTCCAACCAATCCACACCAATTACGCAATCATATGATCCCAAAGGCAAGATGTTCAGATCTTCGTTGGTACTGAGTCCATTCATGCCCACTGGACATGATTTAACTAACTCAACAACCTTTCTCTTGGCTCCTGTAGTTAGCTGTACCAACCAAAATTTCCCATGATTTCTTCTTGGTAATTGAAATCTTTCCACTACCTTAGGATCTATATAGCTATGACTAGCCCCTGATTCAATTAAAATAGTAAAGGCATGGTTATTGATCATACCTTCAACTTCAATCATGTGTGATTGAAACTCAACTTCCTTGTTGTCCAGGGCTGCATAGATTCTTGGTACTCTTCTGTCCATGTCCTCCACTATTTCTTGTTGCTGAACATTGTGAATAGCTCTCACCTTGTCCTTTCTGTGAGGGAAATATCTATTCTTATGATCTTCTTTACAGCCCCAACATGTTAGAATCTAATGGATGTGCTCATTTAACCATAGACAATATCACTATTGTCACCCAACCATACGACGAATCCACCCCTGCGCACCTTAACCTTGACAAAGAATCATTTTGGAAGAAAACCCTAGGCTAGATAGCCAAACAAAGGGTGGCACACCTTTCTCCAAGGATAGCACACCAAGCAAGAGTTGATCAGAGAGTCCAAACCATAACCAAGAGATAGTCCAAGCCAAAACCGAAATCTGCTAGCTGCAGTAGCTACAATGGTAGCTCTCCTCCAAACTTGTGTACAAACTGGCCAACTGCAATGCGCACAAGCACTGCTTCTGCAGTTCTGAGAAGGCCTGCCAGAATGAAGATTGGCCTCATGTATTTATACTAAATCTAGAAAACTTCCTGGGCTGACTTCTCATTCTGGGTGCCTATTTACGTAGTATATAATATTTCCTTTAGCCGAATTCTTCTCTTGGAGGCTAATAACCTAATACAAGTTATTCTCTTGAGCTGACTTGTCTTCTAGGGTTATTAGCCAACTAATTAGGGTTTCTTATTGCTTCTTGGAATATTCTATTCTCGTCAGGTTTACACGTGGAGGTAAATACCTCCAGCAACTACCATAATATCAACACTCCCTCCTAGCTAGGGAGGTATTGAAAGTAATGGTCTTGAGCACAAACATACCATTCACCTGGTAGCATCAACATAGTCGTATAAACTATCTAATGACTAGATCATGTGCACCATTATCATTATCAGTGTCATCTACTGCATCATCTCTCAAAACCATACTCCATCTGAGTAATCAGACATGATGTTGGATAAGTCACTCACTCCACAGAGTGACACAAGAACCATTCTTCTAATCTGGACATATGTCTTAGAAAAATAAATGTCGTGGACCATTTTCCGTCTGGGAAATCTCCGTCCATTGATCATCCATCTAGCTTATTAAACATTTTCCAACACTACTGATAGTATTCAAGGCAATAGAAACAATGTCATTCAATAGAACACAAGTGTCTATCCATAGTAGTACACAACTACTATCTAGTGGTACACTAACATACCAAGTAGCACACAGATACTTGATTAGTGACATATAGTCACAATCAGTGGAACACATCCACCACAGTAGTATACATCTGCTGTTCGGAGACATATAGTCTCCATATCAATCATATCATTTGATATAAAACATTGTTATGATATAAACTGACTCATCTGGGCCATTCTTCCACTCACATATGTGATATTTGGAAGAGCATCTTCCCTCAGAAGGTAAAACATCAATGATGAGCTATTTGGACTATTCTTCTCAAGCAAGGAAGAATAACTGTCCCAATTTCTGCTGGACCATTCCCTATTCGGGCCATTTCTCTGACACTAAACAAAGTGCAATCTGGAGAGAATGAATCTACCCTAGGGAATGCCTGTCCCTGATTGTTGAACCTAGAACATTCACCTATTTGGGCCATTCCTCTGGCACTAAACAAAAGTGTAGCCTAGAGAGAATGAATTTGCCCTAGGGAATGACTATTTGAACCATTTCCAAAGGAAATGACTGTCCTGCACCAACCTCCAAAATGAACCATTCTTCGAAACTACTCACAACTGTGAGCTTCAAAAGAATGATTGTCCAGCAAGGCGGACCAATCTTCTTAACCACTAATAAGAGTGACCATCAAGAAGAGAGACTGTCCTAGGCCATTCCCTATGTTAACCACAAGGGGAATTGCTGTCTATGGTACATCAACAATCCATCGAACCATTTTCATTACGAAAATGACCGTTCGATATGGAACATTTTCAGAACTGGAAAATGCCTGTTTGTCAGAAATCTCAAACCACTTTCCGAACTGGAAAGGAACTGCTCATCCTGGACCATTTTTTGAACTCGAAAAATGACTGTCCATAAATAAATAACACATTAGTTCTCCCTCCCAACCTGGGATTCATCTCTTCCTTTTTCAATAAGGAAGTCGTCTCCATGAGCTCCATCTTGAGTACATAAAATTTTTCATCTTGAACATAGGCTTCACCAAAATGTCTGCTTATCTACTCATCTATGGAGATATATATTGGAGAACCACTTTCTCTTTTCTGGACTTCATCACAGAGAGTGTAATTCTTGATATCAATGTACTTCAGTCTTTATGGAACACTGGGTTTCTCTGAAGGCTTCATATAGCTCTGATCAATGCAGTATATCATTGTTGGATTCATCTTTTGTTTCCTGCTAGCTCATAACATTGTGGCAGGTCTCAAACTGGAACATATCTATGAGAGTTTGTCATGGATTAACAATCCATCATCCTGGATTTCTAAGTAACCATTTTGATACAATATCTCTGTTATAGAAATCTTTTCACCACACTTCTATTGTGTATTGAAGGCTCTGCACCAAGTTGTTTGAATCCATACAAGATTTTCTTCCATCTACATACAATGGTCTCTTTCTGGTATACCTCAAAGCTTTTGAGGTTTCTCTACATGTAAACTCCAACCTATGGATATTGTGGACGATATACTGGCTCATGTAGAGGTATGTTTGGTTTACAAGCAATCATCATAGTCTTCTCCCTCCATATGGGAGAACCTCTAGTTTTGTATCTTGCAATGCTTTCATTCATAAGTCTTCCATACACTATTCTTCATCACAACTTTCAGTACCTCTGTTTGATTTCTTTTATTGAGTTCATATTAGGCTGGTAGTCTTGTGATTCTCGATACACTAATCGGTTGTCCTGTCTTTTCTTTCTCTCTTGGAATCTTCAGGTTCTTCCTCATGTTTCTCTTTAGCTCTTGAGTTCATGGATTTTTCTATAGATTTCATGCTCTGAAGATTCCAACTTCTTTCTTTCATCATAGGATCATGGATGTGGATGGATAACCGGGGATTACTTTAAGGCTTCTTTTCAAAGAAAACTTCTTCTGAAGTCACACTGAACACATACTTCTTTTCATGGTTGCTACCATGGATAGATACTTCATAATCTTCAATGGATCATATAATTTAGGATTAGCTCCCTTCTAATCCTTTCTTCATGCATGAATGCATGTTCTTCTTTTGATAATATAATTATCTCCCTCCATCTAGGAGATTCCATGCTTTCGTCTACATCCTTATTGCCTTCTGCAAAGTGTCACAAATATTTTTCCAATTTCCTCTTGATTGCTGACTTCTTTCTGTCTTTACTTCTTCTAGGTTTCTTCAAGATTGATTATGATAATAACTTCCCCATGAATTGTTACCAGGGGTTGTTGATGTACTTAATCCTTTCATGTGTATTGTCTGACTTGTAGCAATCCTTATCTTCTTGTTCTTCCATAAGTATAGTTTCTCTTTGAACATATTATCTTCTAAGAAATAGATATGCAAGATGTGTACATAAAACATGGTATGTACAAGAACTGTGAATAGTGTTGTTTACCTTGTCTTAGAAGAAGAAGTCTATTTCATCCTGCTTAATCTTCTTTGAAGGTTCCTTTTCTTCGGAAACTGATGCTTCGTGTGTCTCCTTACTTTTCTTCAGCTCAGGACAATGATTCTTGTAGTGACCATACTTTCGACAGTTGAAGCATTGTATTTCTGACATATCTTTCTCTTGATTTGGCTTCTTCCTTGAACCAAACTTCCTTTTGTTCCTGAAATTCTTGAATCTTGATGTGAAGGCTTGATCATTGTATTTCTTTTGAGGTTTCTATTTTGCACTAATCCCTGATTCTTCTTGTGCACAACAAGTCCAAAGTTCTTAGAATGTAGGATACTCCTTCCTTGTGTTCATACTTGCGGCAAATGTATCTCCATGTCTTGGGAATACCGTTGAGTAATATATTTACTAGTTACTTTTATGAAATGATCTCTTCAATAGCTTGTAGTTGATCTCTTAACTGAGAGATCCTCACAAAGTATGATGTTATGTTGTCATCATCATTCATCTTCATGTCACAGAGCTCATTCTTCAGACTCATTACTTGTCCAATGTTTCTGACTGAGAAGAGGTTTTTGAGGGCATCATACATATTCTTAGATGAGTCAAGATGGGAGATGTAGGGTATCAAGTGGTATTTTATAGATTTCACTATGATACTCATGGCATTGATGTCACTATCTTTGAAATTCTCTATAACTGCAACGTTATGCAGTTCCTTCTCTTTTCCTTCTTCAAAATCTGGTTCCACGAACTTTCCTTTCATGATATCCAACAATTTATTCTTGGCAAGGTTGAGGTCAATATTTGTCTTCCACGCTCTGAATTTAGAAGCCCCATCTAACTTGTTTTCTGAATTTATAGAGTAAGTCATGGTTTCCTTGACTAGGTCAACCCTAGATTTGACCAAAAACTCAAACTTGACGTTTTTTCTTGATGAGAGTACCAGGAGATGTACTAGGCTAGGGCGCACTAGTCTATCCGAAATTTAGGTCAATCCCTTCACTTAAGGTACCTCAACAAGAGGGTTAGGGTTTCTGCAATTTCACCTGCTAGTAACCCTAGTGACAGTGCTTTGGTAATTGCTCCTACTAGAAACCCTAGCGACAATTCTTCAACAAGCTTAGTATCCTTATGGATATGATCCCTTCAGTGGTTAGACTAAATGAAGGAGGTGTGGGCCCATAACCTATTAGAATCTAATGGATGTGCTCATTTAACCATAGACAATATCACTATTTTCACCCAACCATAGGCCGAAGCCACCCCCGAGCACCTTAACCTTGACAGAGAATCATTCCAGAAGAAAATCCTAGGCTAGATATCCAAACAAAGGGTGGCACACTTTTATCCAAGGATAGCGCACCATGAAAGAACTGATCAGAGAGTCCAAACCATAACCAAGAGATAGTCCAAGCCAAAACCGAAATCAGCTAGTTGCAGCAGCTGCAATGACAACTCTCCTCCAAACTTGCGCACAAACTGGCCAACTGCAGTGTGCACAAGTGTTGCTTCTGCAGTTCTGAGAATTCTTGCCAGAATGAAGACTGACCTCCTATATTTATACTAAATCTGACAAACTTCCTGGGTCGACTTCTCATTCTGGGTGCCTATTTACTTAGTATATAATATTTCCTTTAGCCGACTTCTTCTCTTTGAGGCTAATAACCTAATACAAGTTATCCTCTTGAGCTGACTTGTCTTATAGGGTTATTAGCCAACTAATTAGGGTTTATTCTTACTTCCCGGAATATTCTATTCTCATCAAGTTTACACATGGAGGTAAATACCTCCCGCAACTACCATAATATCAACACAACATTGCATAGGTGTCTTCCTTGACCTTTGCCCACCTATTTCAGCCATCCTGGGCTCTCTCAAAACTGACTGTCCTTGAGGAATATTTATGAAAAATGGTGGCTTGTTCCCCTTTTTCCTCGGCTCCCTCTTAAACTTCCTCTTGTCTTCCCAAGATTTTTTGGAAAGTAGGCTTTCCTTTTTGTTGATCATATAAGCATTTTTCTCTCCTTATAGTTTCTTTCAGAGTCTTGGGATCACCATAATGGATTTTTCAGTGATAAAAGATGGCATACCACTCAAATATCTCTGGATCTTGACTGCCTCATCCTTAATGAAAGGGACACACATCAACAACTCTAGAAATATCCTCTCATATTCATCTATAGTCATGCTGCCCAGTTTAAATTCAAAGAACTCTTTCATCTTCTTGCCATAGTGTATCTTGGCTAAGTACTTCTTTTCAAAATGTTTCTTGAATTCCTTCCAAGTCAAATTTTTCTCCTTGAGGCACTGCACTTGCACCAGCTGATCCCACCATATGGATTCCTTTCCTTTAAGTTGGTAGATGGAAATTCTCACCTCTGCATGAGAATAATAGTTTTGTAATTGGAAGTACTTCCTCATGCCTAGCAACCATGTCTCAACATCTTCATCCTTCTTATGCTCCCCATCAAAAGTAGGAGGTTTGATTTGATTCATTTCTCCTTTCAACTCATCCACCCCATACCTCATATGTTTCCTAACAGGGGATGGACTTGAGCTATTGTGTGCTCTCCTATGGGAATGATTTTGGGAGTGCTAGTGATGTCTTCTACCACTTATCCCTCTTCTTTCCTCATTAGGGGACCTATGGCTCTTTGATTTGATGGATCCACTCTCCTATTTTCAATTCTTTCTAGGCTCCTTATTAACTTCATATTGAAGTCTTCATGTTTCTCCTTGTCTCTCTTACATCTTTCATTATCTTCCTGGTGAATTTGGAAATCTTTCTGCAAATTTTTAATGATGTTCATCATGATCACTTCTTTATCTATTTCTTCTCCATGCCCATTGGAGTTCGTTCCTTCAACTCCCAAATGGACATCTATTCCTCCAACTTTATACTCCAGACTGTAAGCGTCCCGTGATTCCTCCATTTCTCTTCACTAGGTAACACTTTTGTTCAGTTCTGACAATTGGTAATGCTACAAAAATGTGCAAATAACYGAATTTTGTCAGGCTATCAATCTTTAATAATTTTCYAGAGTAACTTAAGAAATCCGATTCAATCAAAAGAATATCAAACTCTATTTTGGTGGGTTTGTGTCGATCAAGAATCCCCATGATTCTATCTCTGAGCCTGGMTTTGTTCTTACAATTCACTTTTAGGCGCTAGCCCCTTTTCTTCATCGCTCAACTCGCATGTGACCATGGCTATGACCAAGTGCTAATAGTTGGGTGCTTAATCTGCGCTTCAGAGTTTTGGGCTTCATGTGTTTTCAACTCACCACAATKCCAATTGCCCAAACCTCGAACTCGCGAAGTTCACAACTGATGTGAGAGGGATCAACAGTCCCTTCTCTCTACCCAAATCAATGACCACAATTAGCTTCGGGACTCCGTGCTTCAGGATTTCCAAATCCTTCAATTCCACAAACCTCCAGAGTGACAACTCTCTGGAGTGTCAGATCTTTTGAAATGCATCCATGACTGTCAATGATTGCGATGAACTCTAATGCTTCGGACTTCGAGAATTCTCAACCCATGTGACCCCACTTTCCTCCAAAGTGGCTATCCTCCGACGTGAAGGATATGATGACACATGTCCTTTGCTGATGGATAACACCGATGAACTTTGGCTCTCTGGCCTTCGAAAGTTATTTCTCCAACCACTTGCACTAACTCCCTTCGAAATGTAGGAGCTGGTGCCATGCGTCCCCTATGACCATCCGGGGCCCCACTAACCATGCTCAAGAAGAGTGCCACATGGTGAAATACTAGAAGAGGACATGTGGCCCAATAAGA
>JASDQU010243139.1:37345-47777 GCA_032191745.1 Picea mariana
ATGTTGGTGTAAAAGAGCCCTAGAAAAGAGTTACTAGATCAATTTTAACATTACGCGAAGTTTTTAAATGGCTGTTGTTTACTCACAGGCAACGGAAGTGAAACTCATGATGTGTGACTCTGACCCAAATCATGCAAGGATATGATGAAATATAATCGTTTCATTCAATGAATCCTAGTTATGGGAGACAGAGAGAACGATTTCCAAATCAAACGCAATTACTTCAATGCAAATGCAATTCTCAATTTCCTTTTAAAGACTAATACAAATAATCATGCATCAATGAATCATTTCTAAATGTCTTTATCAAAACTTCAAAGCTCTAAAATTTGTACAATTTTGATTTTCGATGTTTGCAACAAAAGAAAAAACAAAAAATTGAAAGAAAACAAATGGTTCACTTTCCAAGAATAACTCTGATGACAGAGAAAAGAAAATCAAATCATCAATACCAAACAATCAATGACAACCCAACCAAAACTTTCAATGATAGTAAGAACACAAAGCAAACCAAGGAGTTTCTTAATACAAATGAAAATTGTCCTTTTGAAACAACAATCAACTAAGAAACACCAAACTCTTAACTTCCAATAAATCACTGATCTTTAACCAACACAACACATTCAACTCCAGTAATCAAAGAGAAGAAAAATGCCAATAAGGGCTAAACGATGAAAGTCGAGTGACCAAAACAAGAACAAGCTTGAAAAACCTAGATGAGATCCAGCAAGCAAATGAAGAAAAAGATATGTAAACCAGCGAGATGAAGTGTCAAAAAGACTTGAATCAACCTTACTGAGCTGGTGCAAAAGTCAGAACTTGATTTCAAAAAAATTTCAAAATCTGCCCGCAGGCAAGCCTTGGACACAGTGTGAGAAACTCAAATTCTCGCAGGCCAGTTAAGTGCAGACTGCGAACTTCTCGCACTGGAGTATATATGCAAGGTGCGAACTATCAGGGTTCTCGCAGGCTGTTAATTAGCACAGTGTGGGAATCCCTGAAAGTAAAGAAAAATTTGGAAAAACAAGTAAAATCCAAACTGGTTCTGTAACCCAGAAGGTCTCTCAGGGTATCCTGAGGACTCAGAAGTTTACAAATCAGGAGAAAAAAGCAACAAGAGCAAATGGCCACAGAAAATTCAAGAAACCAAAAAGACAAAGGGATGTGTTTCCCAGTGGAGTCGCCAATTTTGTTTAAGGATAAATTCGTGAGTGCGGACACAGACCAATCTCCCCAGATCCACCTGGATCTGGAACAAAACGTGACAGAATACTACCCTTTCCCTAGATCTAGCTATTGAATGAACTAAGAGAAATGGATGGTGTACATACCTTATGAACGCTCTCCTTTAATCTTTGTTGTTCCTCGCTCTGCTCTAATGCTCTCATGTTGTCCAATCACAACAACACAAACCAATCATAGCAAAGGCATTAATATATTCAATACCTAGTCTATACATGTGATCAAGGAATCATGTAATAAGATGATATCATCATTACGGGAAAAGGAAATATTCATGTATTGCATTAATTGAAAGAGAAATATACAACCCGAGCCTTGATGTCATAGATCTCCTTTCGATGGCTCCTAGTTCTGACACACACACTTGCTCATGCATGAAGAAGTTCAACCACATATAATGACCTTGTTTGTAGTCTCTTGCTGCTGTAGCTTCAATCCTCCGTACAGTCTTGCACAAGTTCTCCAATCAATCTCTTCCTAGCTTTCTTCTTCTTCTAACCATTTCCATGAGCAATCTANCGAACTCCAACTCATCCTTCTAGAAGATTCCTTCTAGAAGGATCGAGAACTTATTCATTTTTCTTCTTTAGAAACATGTTCGCACTCTAAACATTGACACAGTGTGAAAAGTTCGCAGTCAAGCTGAATGCAGCCTGCGGGAATGAAGGATTCTCGCAGGAGAGTATATATGCAGCCTGCGAACTATTTTCAAAATATGATTTTGAGAAAATGACAAGTGTAACCTTTTTCAGGAAAATGTTCTTAATGAAGAGTTTGATCTTCCATTATCATGATATGATCATAATATCATCTCGATAACCAAAAATGTGGATAACATGGATAAGATGTGACTCAAATCGAGTTGTGCAGGTTTTGCATAGTCGAGGATCACCTAACCAATGTTGGTGGTAATGAAGAAAGGGAGACATAGAGGGTAGTGGTACCAAAATGTGAGTTGCAGCAGGAAGTTTAGTTGTAGCAAGAAGTTGAGTTGAAACATGAATGGGATGGAATTTCTAAATCTCCACGATGAGAGTATTTTTGTGTTGTTGTAGATGGAGGTGCAAAAAGGGACAAAAATGAGTTGGAAGAAAGAATGTGTAGCTGAGGGAGATGTCTTACAGGTTGAACTGTATATAAAATGAGGATTGTAGAGTTGGGATTGTAACAATGACAAAATTTTCATTAGGAATGGTACCTCATAAGAATGAGGGAATGCTTTCTGAAAAACCTATGGATTTTAATGCAGGAGCATCATGGTAATCCCGAGGAATGACATGGAGAAGGAGACTGCAGTATGTGATAGAGATGTTACAACAATGATTAAGTGTTGTAGGAAATAAATAGCAATAGAATGTAACAAATTTCGAGGAATAACCACAGTGTTGCAGATCGAATGAATGCTACAGAGTATGTAAGTGCAACAGAGGGATCGTTGCTACAAGATGTACACATTTCTACAAAATGAGTAGAAGACAAGTGTGTGGAAGGAGAACGGAAATTGTTATAGAAGGAAAGGACACATTGATGAAGAGCACAAAACCATATATGTAAGTTAGAAGGTAACGTGTAGGTGAAGAGTCACTGAGGAAAGGATGAATCTAAATCTAGAAGATGAAAGGGAGTGAGAATTCCACTTGGAAATTGAAGTGAATAGTTTCTGAAGGAATAAAGCAGAACATCGAAGAGCACATAGGGGCGACAAGAGGACAGGTTGCATGAGATAGTGAGAGAGAGAGGTGGTTGACGTTTCCATGGTCTTCGTCTTGACAACCCAATGAATATTGTAAACTCATGTATTCCATGGAGCCAATGTATTGTACTCTATATGAATGAATAAAAGAGTTTGGATTTTATAGATCTAACCTTTATGTGTGTGCATATGAATAGAATCTTGTATGATATTGTTTTTTGTTATTGGTATGAATAGATGCAAGTTAAATTCCATTACTTGAATGAGTAAATCCCAGTGTTGTGCCCCCCACAACTACCCATTGAAATTCCTTGTTTCGGGGAATTGCAATAGACCCCCCTACTAAAATTTTGAACATGTGTAATTTCTCACTACTAACTAACCTAGGTGTGTACAAGGGAAATTTTGTTATCCCTATGCGGTCTCAACTTATTTCTTTTTGAAGGATATCTACACCGATTTTCAATCCTTTTAAGATATCCTATGAGTCTTATTCATCTCTTTCTACAAGATGGAACCAATTGAATTTTTTTGTTGTATCCTTCTCCTAGGCTGATAGATCATGCAACTACGTAGGTGACCAAGTCTATGAATGATTGAAAAAAAACTATTCATATATATGCAATTGGAAATGTTGAACATGTGAATAACAATGAGTTTCTTGAAGTCAAAATGTTGAATGGATTATTGGATGACTTCTATTTGAGGTTTTTCATTGGGGTGTCTCTCATGAGAGTTGTGATAACATTTTGATGGTCTATCAAAATTTTGCTTCTCGATCTTTTTCCCATTGGAGAGAATAAAACACAATGCTCAACATTTATCCCGAATGTGTTTTACCAATAAGTGTACACCGATTCCATGTGGGACTTTCTTTAGCATGCATCCACTACGTTGTGGGCCCAGTCAAATGGTGATTTTTTGTAAAGTAATAGTAACATGACATATAAGTCGTTAATGCATGGTTTATCCCATTAGGTGTCAATTCACATTATTTTTGTTATAATCCATTTAATGTCGTGCTCCATTGGTCAATGTGACTACAAAATGCACTTAACTTCCCTCCACACGTAGCTTCTTTCCTTTAAAAGACAAGAATATTGATGTAATATCCCAAGGACGAGCCCCGGTTGTAATTATGAATGTAACATGTTTTGTAGGCTGGTGAGCCAAGTATTTATAAGATGGTAAGCTTATGTGTTGATTAGGCCTGGAGCCTAGATGTTAAAGGCCAGGAGCCTATTTTGTACATGTAAATATTCATATTATTAATATAACAACAACGCTACATGTAGAATGACCACGAAAAAATAGTATGGGGGACTAAACTCCACTAGGTTGGGCAAGGGAGGAGGCTAAGAGATCGAGGAAAAAGGGTTAAGCTTAAGAGCCTAATAGAATAATATATTATTATTCTAAAAAGTTGTAAACATGATATTAATTTATCGTAAGTTCCTTTAGGGAGAGGAATGGGTTCCAAGTAGGGGGGAACATGATATTGGAGATCCAAGTGTCATCCAAAATGCATGCATATTTATGGGGGGGTATTCTCACCATTCTCACCATTCTGACGATTCTCACCATTTTTCTGACCATTCTCACCATTATGACCATGTTGGTCATCTGTTGCCCCGATGGACCAGCGCACCCAACAAGCACACAGTAACCCCAGAACGCCGTGGTGGAATTCCTGAAACACCCCAAACCTTTGGAACAAGCCGAATTGACACCCTTGTTGTACTTGTACCATGTGGGTTGCCTTCGTATTGTCTTGTCAGTACCATTCCCCACATCCATTTTTTTTTGTTGGCATCATGATGCTCATGTGATAAGGAGAGGGAGTGAAGAAGCGGGTCATAGGCCTGTTAGAAACTCTCTCCAGGTGAGAGAGTGTTGAGGAAGTGTGTTCTCCTAGAGGGAGCCCAGTATCAACTACATAGCACTAAGAATTCCTGGTCCAGCCTGTTGTTGAAGCCCCAGAAAGGGATGTGTAGCAGCTAATAGACTATGTGACAATGAAGGTGTACACTCCTAGGGTGGGACAGGCATGTGGGGATTGAGAGTCTATGAGATGTTGGTGTAAGTGGTTCCTTGGAGAAAATCCTTCCTATTGTACTGTGAAACTTCCTGTTGTCCTTGCCTAGCCTAGGCATCCCATTCCCATTGGAGTTTAGTCCCAGCTCGGGGGTGATCCATCTTAGAGTGAAAAGCAGTGTGGTCTACGACTAGGAGGTTAGTGGAAGGTCTGCACACAGTTGGTGTACTTCAATTAAGAGATAAGTATTTTTTTTGTGTTTAATGGTTAAATGATGTATTTTAGTGCATGTATGTGATTCTTGTAATAATATCATGTGTTTCGTTGCATGTATGTTTTCATGTTATCTCTATTCATTGTTGTTAAGTTTATATGGGATTTATTCCACAAAGATCTCTATTTGCCATTGCCCAACAGGTCTATGTCTGGGCATGAACAATTTTAATTACCTATAATAGAGCTTGAGACCACGTGTGTCTGAGGTAGCGTCTTTCGGTGTGTTGGTGGTCGGGAAACGTTACAAAATTTCTTCAGAGTGTTATCTGGAGTAGAATGGCCTAGACTGGGTGGCTGAGGATGTTACAAATTGGTATTAGAGCCATGGTTTCAACACTTAGCTTGGATGGGCCATGTTAGTTGAAGTTGAGGAAAAAGTTTCAGAAAGAAATTGTTGTTGAAATAGACAAAATATGAGTTAAGAGTGTCCCTAGGTGCCAAGAGAATACCTTGGCCGTGTTATGAAGCTCAGGAGGTATAATGGTTTAAGGAATGGAAACAAACAAAGAAGCCACAAAAACCATTGTGTTGGGCCACAAGGTTTGAATTTAGGGCGTAATATCTGCATAGGGGAAAGCCAACTTTTTCCAGCCGCCAGATATGGAAAAAGGTGCATGTGATTTAACCTACATGTCTTTTGGACTTCGTGACTTCGGTGAAGTCTATGTGTTATAGAGTAAAAGGGGCTGAAGCCCGAAGTTCTGAAGTCCTAGAGTGGATCTATGTCGTAGATCCGAGGAGGAGTGCTTGACAATTGGTTTTGGCTAAAGACAAATCAAAACCGTTAGATCAAGCCAAAAGAAGAAGGTAAGGTGTAGTGGTGAAAAATAGATCTCGGTTGACAGATCTATGCATTAATGAGTGTGAGTCATAGATCACATATCTGCGACAACTAATTGTTCATAAATTCAACATTCGAGAGTAATAAGGTGGGATAGAGTGAAAAATATCAAAGTCCTGAATTCCAGAGTTAATCCGGACCGTTCATAAAAAGGGACACATGTCGGTAGATTGGCTTGTTTAGAAATTCAACATTAAGAAGAAACAAAGTGTGCTAAGAAGAAAAATTTCGAAGTCCCGAATTCTGTAGTTAATCTGGACTATTCATCAAAAGGAACACATGTCAACATATTGGCTTGTTCAGGAATTCAACATTCAGAAGAAACAAAGTGTGCTAAGGAGAAAACTCTCGAAGTCCAAATTTCATCTGGACAATTAAGAAAAGGACACGCGTGTCATAAGATTAGCTTGTTCGGGTGTTCAATGTTCAAGAGAATTGGAGTGTGCGAGTGTGTTGGCATAGGGGCAGACCCAGGGTTCAACTCTAACAACGCACCAACAAACCCTAACTACTAGCCCTTTCGTAAACACCTTTGAAGCAGATGAAGTCTCACCCAAAGTATTAATAGGGGGGTTGCAGGACACAGGTGTCTACAACCAGGGGAAGTGCAAGATGATTCCAGAATAACAATTTAAGATAACTTAGAGATTCTTTAATAGTTTTATACTTATCTTCATGAAGTTAGTTTAGGTATCCTCTCTTTAATGGTGAAAACAACCATGCAATAACACTATAACCGATAGCAAATAACACAACATCAACCACACATAACAACAAGATTTACGTGGTTCAACCTCTCCCTAGGGTTACGTCCACATAAATGCATTTCTTGATATAATAGATGAAAAGATACAATTCTATATTTGCACTTAGCTGTAGGCCCTTCTCTCTATTCCTCTCTATTTACCCTCCCCACACACCTAGCTGCAAGGTTGATCTTTGCACCCAGCTGAAGATCCAGAGTACAAGACTGCTCTACCACAAAATACCTATATCTATCAATATTGCTATCACCCACAATGACCCTCTCAACTCTTCTAGATCTCTGTTTATACATTCCATGACTCTTAGACAACCCTATACCGAAGTCTAAGTGTCAAAACCCTAAGTACCAAAACCCTAGGTACCAAAACCCTAGGGACCAAAACCCTAGGTCCACATAACCCGCCTTTTTGGGACTTCACCGACCTATTCTTCCTCCTTCTCCATGTGGTTCTCCAAAGCACCCATTGGCGTCGTCGTCCACTTGCTGACTTGTCCATGATCTATCCTCTTTGTTGCTTTGTCCTCCTTGATATTCTCTTTCAATGAATTTCTTTCCATTACTTCACTCCTTTTATTCTTCTTTAACCACTTTGACCCTTCCTCAGTTTGTGTGCCTTCTGCACACTTCCTACTTTGTCTTTCCTATTCTTTAATCTTTGTTTTATTCCTTGATACATGACCCAGGGCCAACAGTCCCCCAACAATCACACGTGACTCGTCCCGAATCACTGTAGGGTTGAACCTCATGTATTACTTCGACTACAGACTACACAGAGCAGCCTCTGTCGGGTATGTGTTATATTCTTTGCATGTGTGTGTGTGGGCACGTCAGATATGATAACTGCGTCTAAAGATCCCTCGTACTAGTGCTATGTTTGTGCCGTGTGTGTTGGGTGCTTTCCTAGGGGGGTCCTAGGGGGGGGCAGGTATGCCCCCCCTAGTTATGAGTAGCATTCGGCATCGGGCATAGCCCCAAAATATTTTTTGGGTAGTTTTTTCTATTTTTAGCGGTTTACTAAAAATAATCCCGATTTTAGGGATTAGGCTTTTGGTATCTATGAAATACCTAAACACATTGTATATATTGTATAGTGAATGGTGAAATTCGATATAATGAATATAAGAAAGGTTTTCCCGGTTGAGGGTTTCTGATACAAATCTCTGTGCACTATGTGAATGAGCCATTGATTAAATTCTGTTTTGCTTAAGAATCTATATGCATTGCTTTACTTCACAGGTTTAAAACTTACATGTGGTATCAGAGCTCATTTTTGGCTTCAGAGGGACACCTTTTTTGTTGAGGGTTTGACTTGGTCTTGATAGATCAAGTTTATCTTGGGTCTGTGATAAACCCAGGTTTAGTGGGAACTTTTGTAGTGGTGATTTCAGTGCAGAAAGAGGAATGGCAAGTTATTCTAGAATCGAGATAGAAGAGTTCAACGGTAAAATCTTTGAGCTATGGAAGATGAAAATGGAGGACCTTCTTGTAGACAAAGAACAATAGATCATTGTGGATCCTGGTACACAGCCTACTAGTACACCGTCTACTAGCACAAAGGCTACTAGTACACAACCTACCAGTACACAAACTAACAGTACAGCACCTACTGGTATGTCAAAGGAAGATTGGGATAAGTTGGATAGAAGAGAAAGGAGTACTATTCAACTCTGCCTGGAAGATTCAGTGTTGTTGAATGTCTTGGGAGAATCTATAGCCAATGAACTATGGGATAAGTTGGGGAATTTGTATCAATCAAAGTCCTTGGTAAACAAGTTGTTTCTTCGAAAGACATTGTATCATATTAGGATGGAATATGGAGATTCTATGACAGAACATCTAAATGCCTTTAATACTCTGGTAAGTCAACTTGTCTCTGTTAATATTACGATTGCAGAAGAAGATAAGTGCATTACTTTATTATGTTCTTTGCTAGAATCTTGGGATAATCTAGTTGTAGCAATTGGTAGTACCACTCAATCTACATTGAAGTATGAGGATTTAGTTTCATCCTTGTTATCTGAAGAGATGAGGTGGAAAAATATGGATAGCCATAGCACAAATTCTTTATTTATAAGAGGTCGTCCCCAAGACAGGAAGTCCGGTAAGCCTTTGGGGTGGAGATCTAAATCTACAGGTATATCTAAGTCTCGAGGAAAATCTTTGAGGAAATGATGGAAGTGTGGTAAAACATGGCATTATAAGAAAGATTGCAAGTCTAAGAAGGTTGATAAACCAAACGGATCTAATAGTACCTCTTCCACAAAGGTGAAAACCTCCACTGAAGAAGGAGGTGATGTTTGCCTGACATCTACAAGTACACATGCAGGCCATGATGTATGGTTGATAGACTCAGGTGTGTCATACCATATGACTCCTCACAGGGAGTGGTTCTCTGAATATGAAAAATATGATGGTGGTGATGTATTCCTAGGAGATGACTTGACAACAAAAATCTTGGGACGTGGAAGGGTTAAGTTGTTGCTAAAAGATGAAAGGATTAGAACTCTCCCTGAGGTTCTGCACATTCCAAAACTGTCCAGGAGCCTAATATCTATAAGAAATATGGAGGATGCAGGAGTGGATACTCTATTTGGAAAGAACACTTGCAAGATGGTACAAGGAGCAATGGTGTCGATGAGGGGAGTTCTGTGTGGAAATCTATACAATTTGTTGGGAAGCACTTATACTAATGGGTGTAACAGTTCTATTGTCCCTAAACAGATAAATAAAGAAGACAACACCAATATTGTCCCTGGAAAGAAGACCATGCTGTGGCATCAAAGACTGGGACATATTGGAGAAAAGGGCCTTTGAACACTACACGATAAAGGTATGGTTGAAGGTATGTCGAATTGCACTCTAGATTTTGATGTCTGTGAACATTGCATATATGGTAAACATAATCGAGTAAGATTCCCATCTGGTGCTACAAGAGCAAAGGGGATCCTAGAGTTGATACACAGTGATGTGTTTGGACCTATTCCCGTTCCATCCCTAGGTAAATCTGTGTATTATGTTTCATTCATAGATGATTTTTCAAGGAACACATGGATTTATTTTCTTAGAAAGAAATTTGAGGTATTTGATAAATTTAAAGAGTTTAAGGCTCTAGTAGAAAATCAGATAGAGAAGAAAATAAAGGTATTGAGAACAGATAATGGTTGCGAATTCTGCGGAAATGAATTCGAAGAATTCTATAAGAAGTGTGGTATAGAAAGGCAGAAGACTAATCCATACACTCCTCAACAAAATGGAGTTGCAAAAAGGATGAACAAGACACTAATGGAAAAAGCAAGGAACATGCTCAACGATCTCGGGTTAGGATAAGAATTATGGGCAAAGGCAGTGGGTACAACATGTTACTTGGTCAATCGATCACCTTCATCAGTGTTGGATGATAAAAATCCACACGAGGTATGGTCTAGAAAGAAACCCTCTCTTCAACATCTCAGAGTGTTTGGTTGTGATGCTTATGTACATGTTCCAAAGGAAAATAGAAGTAATCTGGATAAAAAGGTTGAAAAGTGTATCTTTATTGGTTATAAATATGGTGTGAAAGGTTATAATATTTGAAACCCA
>JASDQU010243139.1:47831-77091 GCA_032191745.1 Picea mariana
ACAGGAATTCCTACCAACGCAAGACGAACCTGAGAAAATAGAGCTTGAGTTGGATGATGCAAAATATGAATCATTTGAAGAAGAGGAAGCAGCAACAGAAGAAGAAGAACCTCATACCCCAGTATTGAGGAGATCAGTGAGAGATAGAAGGAAACTAGAAAGGTATAGTCCACCTAATTTTTGTTCCAATTTTGGCTTTATCTATTATTGATGATGATCCCAGAACTGTCAGGGAAGTAGTGAATTCATAGCATAGTAAACTCTGGAAGAAGGCCATGGTTGAAGAAATGGATGCCTTGGATAAGAATGAGGCATGGGATATAGTTGAGTTGCCAGCTGGAAAAAAATTTGTTGGTAGAAAATGGTTGTTTAAGAAGAAGTTTAATGCAGAAGGAAAAGTGGATAAATACAAAGCTCGACTAGTAGCAAAAGGTTATTCCCAGGTAGAGGGAATTGACTTTGGTGAGATTTTTTCTCCTGTTGCTAAGTTAACTTCTATTAGATTTATTTTATCTATTGCTTCTGCTTTTGATCTTAAAGTGGAACAAATGGAGGTGAAGACAATGTTCCTACATGGGGATCTGAAAGAAGAAATATACTTGAAGTAGCCAGAAGGCTTTGTAGTGAAAGGGAAAGAAAGAGATGGTCTGTAAGATAAATAAGTCACTATATGGTCTGAAGCAATCACCTAGGATGTGGTACCAAAAGTTTGATACATACATCCTTGAATTGGGATTTGTGAGAAGCAAGGATGATCATTGTGTATATTCCAAGAAGGTTGGTAATCACTTCATTTATGTAGTGTTGTATATTGATGACATGTTGTTGGTAGGAAATAACATGGATGTTATCAAGGAGGTGAAATCACAGCTATCCTCCAAATTTGACATGAAGGATCTCAGTGCCGCTAACTTCATTATGGTAATGGACATTAAAAGAGATCGTGGAAACAAGAAACTCTAGTTGAATCAGAGAAAATATGTTGAGACGATATTGCAGAGGTTTAATATGCATGGAAGTAAACCGGTCAAGGTTCCTATTCCTATAGGTGTAAAGTTATCTATAGATCAGTGTCCCAAGACATAGGAAGAAGAAGAGGACATGTCCCATGTTCCGTATGCCAGTGCAGTTGGCAGTTTGATGTATGCAATGGTCTATACTAGACCGGACATTGCACATGCAGTGGGAGTTTTGAGCAGGTATATGTCAAAACTAGGGAAGGAGCATTGGACAATAGTAAAGAGGGTCTTCAGGTATCTCATGGCACTACAAGTTATGGATTGTGCTACAAAGGAAGACTAGGATTGGACAGAGTGGTGGACATACATGGATTTGTTGATGCAGACTGGGCTGGAGATCTGGATCCCAGAAGATCTACAAGTGGGTATGTGTTTAACCTATTTGGAGGAGAAATCAGTTGGAGGAGAAAAAGACAGGTTGTAGTGGAACTCTCAACTACAGAAGCTTAATACATGGCAACCACTCATGCAAGAAAGGAAGTAGTATGGTTACAAAGATTGTGTTCATGTATTGGGTTGGTACAACAAGTAGTGAGATTAGATTGTGATAGTCAGAGTGCAATCTTCCTGGAAAAGAACCCAACTTATCATTCGAAGACAAAGCATATTGATGTTTAGTATCACTTTGTGAGAGACATGGTTGAGGAAAAGAAGGTGTTGCTAGAAAAGGTTGACACTTTGAAAAATGTTGCAGATTCATTGACAAAGTCTGTGAGCACAGAAAACTTCTCCTGGTGTAGAGTAACAATGGGCATTGATGCCCTAGATTGTTGACTATATAATACCCTGGACCCGTGGATGCAAAGAAAACAACAAGTGCGAGAATGTTGGGTATGTGTTATATTCTTTGCATGTGTGTGTGTGGGCATGCCAGAGATGACGATCCCTTGTACTAGTGCTCTGTTCATGCCGTGTGCGTCGAGTGCTATCCTAGGGGGGGCAGGTATGCCCCCCCTAGTTACATGCAGCGTTCGACACCAGGCGTAACCCGGGGCAGCACCCCGAAATTTTTTTGGGGCAGTTTTTGCTATTTTTAGTGGTTTACTAAAAATAATCCCGATTTTAGGGATTAGGGTTTTGGTATCTACGAAATACCTAAAAACATTGTATATATTGAATAGTGAATGGTGAAATTTGATATAATGAATATGAGAAAGGTTTTCTCGGTTGAGGGTTTTCGGTATAAATCTCTGTGTACTATGTGAATGAGCCATTGATTAAATTCTGTTTTGCTTAAGAATCTATATGCATTGCTTTACTTCACATGTTTAAAACTTACACTGTATTACTTCGACTGCAAACTACGTGGAGCAGCCTATGGTTTCTTCTTTGTCCCTCCCTTTCTTGTGCAGACTGTCTTTTCTATGTCTGGTACACAGTTTCAACTGCACCTAGTACCTAGACCCTTCTTCCTTTTATTTTACTGAGAGTCGTGTGACATCTGGTTATCACAATACAACTTTAACCAACTCCCATATACTAAACCATCCTTCCATTCTACATTAAGAGTCTTCAACTGCGCAACTCCACCTTCTCTAAGATATACAACCTCGAATGGCCCAAGCCAATGTGTCCTGAACTTTCCTAGATGCTTCATGAACTTGTTGTCATACAAAAGTACAAAATGTCCTTGTTTAAATGATTTCTTCTTGATATGTCTATCATGGTATGCCTTTTTGCATTTTTTTTGTACCTACTGATGAAATCCTATAATAAACCCATCTTCCTCTAATTCTACCAACTGCACGAGCCTATCTTGAATGGTGCCGATGTCATCCATATCTGTAAATGCTTCAATTATTAGAATAGGAACCAAGTATTCCATAGGTGCCACTACTTCCAAGCCATATACTAACTGAAAGGGAGTCTGCATGGTTAACTTTTTGCAAGTAGTTCTATAAGCCCATAAAACTGCTGGAATTATTAGATCCCAATCATCTCTGTTAACACTGCAAATCTTAGCCAACGCTGTCTCCAAGATCTTATTGAAGGATTTGAATGTACCATTCACCTGTGGGTGGTATCGAGTACCCTTCTGATGGTGAACTTCAAATTCCTGAGTCAAGGCTTCAATAGTTTTGTTGATGAAGTGTGTGCGTTGATCACTCATAAGGATCTTCGAGCATCCAAATATGGTTATGATATCCTCAAATATGAACCATGTTAGCACCAGGATTCACTCCTGGATTGTAGCAGGAGTAAGACCGATACCCATCATTTTATATGTCATAGGTTGTTTATAAAGGGTGACCGAATGGGAGTAAACTCAGAACAATATCGTTTTAACACAGAAAACTAGGTTGGAAAAACAGAGCTAGGTGAGGTCTTGATCTAACTTAGGCCAGTAAGTTTGTATAGTGGTAAGTAGGTGGAGAAAAAATGAGAGAGCAATGAAAGTATTCTCTAGACATCTGGTCTCCCAACAGCCTTTGGAGGAAAAGTCTCAGATATGAGATCCTCTCATATCTAAAAACTTCAAGAAACTTAAAATTCTACAAAAACTAATATAATCAAACCTACATTATATAGTCATTACAACACCCGATTGGATCATCCATGCCTAGTATTTAAGAGTCAAAAGAAAAGAGTAAGGAAGAGGTTGGCTTCCATTAAACAAGAAGTCTCAAATATCAGTCTATAACCAGAGAACCAAAGGCCTCACTAAAAATTTACAATTGGGAGCTTATCTCTATCATCGATACTAACAAAATGGCAAAAATGCCTACATATACTTAGAACTAGCTCTGCTGCTAGAGGTGTGATCATTTCATGAGTTTGATTCTTTACCTTGATGAGTTTCTCTGTCAGGATGCACATGTAGACATTGGTCAAACTGTCCATGCAATCTTCTGTTGGACGCGATCTCTATCAGTCTAGACTGACACCCTGCCTCTGCACTTTGTCCCTTTTTGACTTTCTATTTATGGAAGGAGACGACATCTCGCCCACCTTCTGCATTTGCATGAATAGATTCATCGAGATCTCAGTGATCAGATTCAATGCCCGCATTCAGAGATGTGGTTGTCTTTCCTTTACCTTATGCGCCTTGTTGGATGCATACGGGAAATGTTGGCCAACGACCGTGGATGCTGATGAGGAGGAACGAGTGAGGCGATGGGTATGAATTCAGTAGGATACAGCATATGCTCGGTGGCCAGGTGGAGGGACATGGAAATGATGCGGTGGGGACAGAGGGTGTGGTGGAAAAGAGAGAGTGGGGACGATCATATAGGTGAAGATGGCATGGGAGATAGATGGTGGGAGGTGAAAGGCAGAGGCAGAGAGAGGGATGTGACATGAGGCGAGGAGTGGAGTATACCTGGCGGGAGGGGGTCAGTGAGGAGTGGAGCTGACACAATGATGGACAAGGGACATGTAAGTGGAAGACAAGTGTCAACAAGAGGTGAGGGGAGTAAGAGAAAGCGGTAAGCATTATATTGGAGGGGGGGTAGGTGGTTATTGGNGCGGAGGGGGGGGGGAGGTCCGAAATCATGAGGAGGCACCATGATGGTTGGGGTCCCACCATTTAAAACCACCATATAGGACCCCCCCCCATTAAAGGCAGAACGACTGGGGGG
The DNA here is from genome assembly GCA_032191745.1 of Picea mariana. Classification (NCBI taxonomy): domain Eukaryota; kingdom Viridiplantae; phylum Streptophyta; class Pinopsida; order Pinales; family Pinaceae; genus Picea; species Picea mariana. The sequence goes on from JASDQU010243139.1 coordinate 52,429, forward strand.
GGGGTCCAAAATGGAACCTGCACTATAGATTTGAGTGCGCAGATCTCAATCGCTCAGATCCACGTACCTCTTAAAATAATGTGCCTGATCGCAAAAACTTAGGATAAGTGGGTTTTTTTAGCTCACTTTCCTTTCACTCTTTTTCCATAGTATCCATTCTGAAGGAAGAACACCCCCTTTACCAACATATGTGATAACATTAGGCTCCATGGGGGATAGAGTCCTCCCTGTGAGGATCTAAGATCTTTTTTGCAGCTTCAGTGCCTTGTTATTAGGTTATGGGTTCACTTACTAAAACCAAAAATCAAACAGGGAAAACAATATTTACAACTACAGGGGATCCACTTATAGCTTAAGTAAAACATTTCTTCAGGAAATTCCCATTCACAGGGCCATTAAAAACTTCCTCGCCCTCCAATTCCTGTAACCTGTAAGTATTGTTTGAAAATACTTCAGATATTGTGAAAGGCCCGATCCACAGGGATTCAAATTTGTTGTGCTTTCCTCTTTCCTACCTAGGTGCATCCCATTTAAGCACCCATTCTCCCAGTTGAAAATCTCCCTTTTTCACCTTCTTTTCAAATGCTTGCTTGATCCTCAACTGACAGTCGTGAGATCTGTCCAACACTTGATCTCTAGTCTACTGGACCTCTAGCAATTGATGAATTCTTCTGATCATATTATTAGGCTCTCCTTGATAATACTAAAATAATTTCGCTACAGGTAAAGCCAGTTGAGAAGGAAAAACAACTTCATTCCCATAAACAAGTTGGAAAGGGGAGATGCCTAGGGATCTCTTTTTCATGGCTCGATCAACCCATAGAGTGAGCTTGAGCTTTGAATCCCATGCCTTCTTATTGTCTTCTAGCAGTGTTTTAATAAGATTGATCAAAATTTTGTTAGAGGACTCTTCCAGTCCATTGCCTTGGAAATAATAGGGAGTGGAGTGAATTAATGAAATCCCAAACTGCTTACAGAACTTGATCAATGGCTCAGACTTGAAGGATGCATCATTTTCAGTAATGATTATGTTTGGACAACCAAACCTTGCCATAATATCTTCAAGAAAACCAATGATCACCTTGTGTGAAGCATTCCTGGTGGGGATATATTCTATCCATTTGGTGAAATAATTTGTTGCAGTTAAGATCCACTTGTGTTGACCACTTGAAGTAGGATGAATTTCCCCAATGAATTCCAACCCCCATTGCTGAAAGGGTCCTGAAGCTACTACAGGTTTAAGTGGCAGGGATTTGAGTTGCTTCTTTCCTGAGAATTTTTGACATTTGATGCAGGATCTGATATTTTCACAGACATATGTGATTAAAGTGAGCCAGTAGTACCCAGCCCTGAGGATTTTTTAGGCTGTGGTATTCCAGAAATGGTGTCCCCCACATAGGCTGCTATTTAAATCAAACATAATTTCCTGGGCCTCCTGTGAGTTTAGATATCTCGGAAGAACTCCTAGAGGATCTTTCCAATACAAGACCCAGTCAATAAGGAAATACCTGACTGCTTTGAGCTTTAAAGCTCTTGCCTTTCTTTTTTCCATATCATCAGGGGGTCTTAATTTTTGTAGAAAATATATAATATCTTTATTCTAGGTGCATTCTGCCAATGGAGGGGTGCCTTGAGGATTTTTATCAACATGCTCATCTGGTTGATCCTGAGAGCAGGTGTTGATAAATTTTACCCCCAAATTTTTGCAATTAGACTCAACCAACAACTTGGCTAAATCTTGGCCTTTAACTAGCTTGGTGGGTGTTGTTCCAGAGTCTGTACTCAAGGCTTAGAAGTACAGTGTCTAGGCATCCGAAAGTGAATAAGGGGTAGATAAGGAAGAAATGTCAACCTTCGGCAAGGGAAACTAGGGTTGATTTCTAGGTTGTTGTCTAGCTTCCAACTGTTCTTGAATGTTTATGTCCCTTTCAATCACTACCCACGAACATTCAAGTTCCACTCGGGTATTGGTTGTTTTAAGAATAGTATCTAAAATATTTAAGGCAATATGTGTTTGATCTGATAGTCCGAGAATATTAGGTTGTCTTGTCACAGGGACAGTCATAGAGGAACAGAATGATAAGAAAATATCTAAGAATTTTTTTAGATGCTGTCTCGATTTCGGTCATATAAAGGAGAGTTATAGCTCCGATAGTGAAAACATGATGCAAACCAAAGGCCCTTTCCTGTAACTGAGTTATATTTTAATAAATGTGTATAAGGTGTAAGAAAAACATTAAGTTTTCTATCATGTAAGGCTCCTATCAAGGGAGAATCTCACTTATAAACAGAAGAAGAAAAAAGATAAAGAAATAACTTGATGAAGCATAAAATATATATAGAAATCTAAAATGTTCATTGGTCTTATACCTGCTAATAGCCGGTACAGAGGAAAAACGGTAAACAATATAGAAAACTAAAATTTATTCACTATAGTAGAGGTTGTACTAAATTATAGCGAAACATTGATCAGATATATATATGAAATGAAATGAAATATGGAATATAAGGAAATAAACTCATAACACTGTCGTGACAGAATCGAGAATCTTCCGATTTGATTTGTATTAACTCTCGAGGAAGAAAAATCTCTATTACAATCGACCCAAAAAGGTCCAACCCTTGTTCCTTCCTTCTATTGTTTATTTATACAATTTTACATATTACAACCCCTCATGTATCCATGAGAATTTTTCCATCCCCCTGCTCAATGATTGACATTAGAACAATTTGTATGGATTGGATTGCATGAGCCCGAGACATTCTAAGAAAAACCTATTTCATATTTTTAAGGAGTTGTCATGCATGGTTATTTAAAAGACTATTTGCTAATTGTTAACATATGCAAGATTATTTTTTTCAGTAGGGGAAACCATGGTCGAGGAAACAGAGGTAGAGGTAACTGGAATCGAGGCCCAAGGAGGCCTAGGTACTCAATTCATTTTGATGTTGATTCTGAAGAGCTGGGCCAACTATTCCATGCTGGATTCTTTAATTGGATTGTGTTATCACCATAACAATCATGCTTGAAGTTCGAGCTGCAAATTTAGTACATGACTAAATCAGTGGATACATGGCGTTAGTTGGAGATTCAGGTCATATATGGTGGTAATATAGACAAATGTGGCAGAATAAATAAGAAAGGAGCCTTACAGACCGTTGATCTTAAACCCATCCAGATCTATGTTTGAGGCACATATTGGGCGGTGAACTTGTGCAAAATTTAATGTTGCGGGGGCGGACCAGGGAAAACCATTGTGGTTTTAATAGTGGATGCGTGGCGCCCTTAAACATGCATCGGGGAGAAAAGTAGTTTTCCTGAAACCACTTTCTCATAGCCCTGATGTCATGTGGTTTAATGCGTCAAATCAATAACTCGTGGGAGAGGTGATGGTTAGTCAAATCACCTCATGTCGTTGGTTCGGGTACCTCCTATCTAACATATCAAGAGGACGTCGTCGGATAACTAACTCAAAGCTCATCATTTGAAATGGATTGATGAATTGTGGAAAACCAACATACCATGTCAGTGATTCATGATTAAAATTCAAGGACTATCGGTTTCAAATATGAATAACTTCATCCTACTTTGGGAAATCGTCATCTCATGCATAAATGAAACGATCTCGACCTGGGCCGATTTATTAATTTCCATAGAATTAAAGAGTGACAAAATTGTGGCCTTTGCAAGGTCAAAATATATGGATAACGTTCATGAAATGATGTATGGTACAATGGGGTTCTCAACTAATGTGCCAGGCTTGTCAATAAGTAATAAAGAAAGATGGGTCATGCAGATATTGGAAACTAAACTTCATACGGAGCCCACAACTGAAACAGAGTCAAGAGTCAAATTAAACCCTTTCATGAGGGATCTCGTCATAAATGAACACATGGACAAAATCTACAAGAAGGAAGCAAAGAGGAAATGGAACAAACGACAAAAAATAGAAATCAAAGCTGAGACGATGGAAAGCGTCGGAGAAAATCAACTCGCTTGGTTGAGCATTCTAGAGGAGGAAATTGCCAAGCTAAAATGAACCCTTAGTTAGGATTAAGTACATTCCAATAAATTTTGGACAGTTGGCGATCAAGGAAAGGGGCCCCATATATAACAGACATGTTCATAACGGTCCATTTAAAATAGGATAACTATTATTATAAATCATTTCTTTTTTGTAACTTATCTCTATTTTTAGAAATATGGGGAAGTCTGAGCTTTTTAAATTCCACAAGTAATTCCTCTATATATTTGTATTATCTCAAGGAAGAAAAGGGGGGGAGGAACCTTCCCTCTATGCAGGAAGACTGTTGTAAATTTTGGGACTAGAATGAATATATAAATACAAAAGCGGATTTTGGTTTGTTTATGAAAACATTCTAACTGGTGGTGACATGAGTCTTGTTTTCTTTCATAGTATGTGTTTCCTGTAAGATTGTATTTCATTTTCATTTCCATCTGTCTAAATTGGAGAAATAAAAACACAAAATCCATCTCTGAGATGCTCTTGGCTTAGCAGTTTGGACTATGTTTATTTCTTCTTAAACCAACTCTAAATTCATTTTAATATGCTCTAATGTTGTTATATGTTTCCTTTTCCTCTAATGCCATGCAAATTTCCTATAAAACTCATACTCATCACCTTAATTAGCCTTTTCTTCTTGATAGTTCAATGTTTATGAAAATGCATTGTTCATTTCGGACTCCATAGCCCAAATGTCATCTCTGTTCCTCCAGTTACCCAACAACAAAACCCTAAAACAAAGAAAATCTAGCCACTGATCATCAAAGAAATACCCAGTGACATGAGAGAGCCCTCTCTGAGTAGAGAAGGATAATGCCTCATCTCTAAAGTTGGTTGAAACAATTAACGCTATCGTTTGTCTATTCAACCAAACAAAATTTACAGAGTGCTAACATTTTGGCGTCGTTGCTAGGGAAGAAATTGAAAAATTTTCCTTGGGAAGAACAACATGGTTAAGTTCTAAGGTCTGAGAGCAGCAGACACTTAGGTGATTCCACTGGTAGAAGAATCCAGAAATTTGAACTTTCACTGGTAACTCCACTCTCAATGTATAATCCAGCTTCCAAAACATCATTGGCGACTCCACTGTCCAAAGATGAGTTCAATATCTGCAAGGTATGCTCCAATGAATAGATCTCATATTCCTGGCTTTCCAAATCGTATTTCTCACATAAATTGGCAAAACTATTTGCCCAAATTCAAATATGGGAAAGGAACTGATGTTGCCTTGCACTTGATTATATTTCACATGCACATATCTAAGTTGGGGATTAAATTTCATGAAGATTGTTTGATGAAAATTTTTATGGCTACTTTAGAGGGGAAAGAAAGATTATGGTATGAAGGTTTAAAACCAGGCAGCTTATACTCTCTTAAGGATTTCCACATAACATTCTTTAATCATTATGGAGAAGCTAATTCTTCATCCTTGGTGTTTGAAGATTGTTGTGAATTTTGTGAACATTTCATTAAGTAGCTTGAAATGTTTTTTGGAAATGAAGAGTGTATGAATGATGAAATCATAGAATCCCTTTATGAATATTCATCCCAACAACAAGTACTATCCCCTCCTCTGGTTGAAGATGAAGCTGATCAAGAAATTGTTGTTGAAAGTCATTTTTCTTCCCCTGAAATTGATAAATAAATTCAACAAGATTTTCAACAAGACAAAGAGTTTCAAGGTTGCCTTTCTCCCCCTATGGATGATATGGTTCTTCAAATTCTAAGTGGCCTAGACATGGATGATGATTCTGAAACTGCATCTATGGAAACTTCAAGCAATGAACAAACAAATGACATAGAGTTTCAGGAAAGCAACAAAACAGTGTATGCCACTTTGCAATCATAAATACAGAAAGATAATGAAGAGGCAATTGCTTTATTTGATTCATTTGAAAATCATGGTTTTGAAAATACATCCATGGGAACTCTAGACTGTGAAATAGTTCACGATGTTAGATTTTCACATTTACAAGAAGGTTATGAACATGAATTTATTTCCATTCATTCATTTGAAAGTCAAAATGATAGTCCTCAAGCAAATTTCCCGAAGTTTAATGAAACCAAATAATAATTTTTTTCTGAACAAGAGGATGCACAAAATATGGTTGTCACATTTGAAGAGGTTCAAGAATGTATGAATGTTTTTTGCGGAGATGCATGGGCAAGTAGACAAACCTATTGTTTCCATTTCATTTGAAAATGTTCTCAAAACTGAAGAAATAAAGCAAGAGCAACAAACACTTATGAAAGAGGCTTGTCTTTCTGTTTTTTCTCATCAAGAAGAAATCACTTTTCATGGTTTTCAAGATCATGTGGCCATCCTATTACAATTTTCAGTGAAGGAGGAGTTTGTTTCATTAATAATCTCAAGTTTTGGATCCAACTTGTGTTTCATCTGTCATCTTCTACATTTGTCTGGATACTTAAGAAAAATGTGATCAGAGAGAAATCAAGAAGCCAATTGCTTGATTGGTTGCATTGGCACTTTAGCATCACTTGATTGAGTATTCATTTCAGCAGTTTTAGAGTAGATAGGAGTATGAAAATAAGCTTGTTGAGTGAGAATTATTCATTTATATTTCTAGTATTATGTACAGTCGGTTTTTAGCAGTATATTTAGTGTTCAACATCAAGTTAAGAGTGGTAGGGAGAATTTGGTCTTCTGCAAACATTAGTAACAGGCTGGAGTAGAGTGCACACATATGTTTTGGGAGCAGCCCAATGGATCAAGCATGTGGTCTATTGTTCTTTGCTACCTCATAGCGAGGATAGCATCCCCATGAGGAGCCTATGTTATCCCCATAACAACCATGCTTGAAGTCCGAGCTGCAAATTTAGAAGGTGACTAAATCAATGGAGACATGGCGTTAGTTGGAGATTTGGGTCATATATGGCGGTAATACAGACAAATGTGGAGGAATAAAGAAGAAAGGAGCCTTACAGAACACTGATCTTAAACCCATTCAGATCGACAGTTGAGGCACATATCGGGCGATGAACTTGCGTGGAACTTAATGTTGCGGGGGTGGACCGGGGAAAACCATTGCGGTTTTAATAGTGGACACATGGCACTCTTAAACATGCATCAGGGCGAAAAGAACTTTGCCTGAAATTGTTTTCTCATAGCCTTGATGTCACATGGTTTAATGCATCAAATCAATAACTCATGGGTGAGGTGACAGTTAGTCAAATCACCTCACGTCGTTGGTTTAGGTACCTCCTATCTGACATATCAAGAGGACATCATCACATAACTAACTCAAAGCTCATCATTCGAAATGGATTAATAAAGCGTGGAAAACCAATGTACCATGTCAGTGATTCATGATTAAAATTCAAGGAATATCGGTTTCAAATATGAATAGCTTCATCCTACTTTGGGAAATCGTCATCTCATGCATAAATGAAACGATCTCGACCTGGGACAATTTCTTAAATTATGTAGAATTAAAGAGTGAAAAAATCATGGCCTCTGCAAGGTTGAAAGATATGGATAACATTCATCAAACGATGTCTGGTACAATGGGATTCTCAACTAATGTGCTAGGCTTGTCAATAAGTAAGAAAGAAAGATGGGTCACACAGATATTGGAAACTAAATTTCATACCAATCCTGCAACTGAAACATAGTCGGGAATCAGATTAAACCCTGTCATGAGGGATCTCATCATAAATGAACATGCAGACAAAATCTACAAGTAGGTAGCAAAGAGGAAATGGAGAAAATGGAGGAAAACATAAATCAAAGCTGAGACAATGGAAAGCGTCAGAGAAAATCAACTCGCTTGGTTGAGCACTCTAGAGGAGGAAATTTCCAAGCTGAAATGAATCCTCAGGTAGGATTAAGTACATTCCAATAAATTTTGGACAGCTGGTGATCTAGGAAAGGGGCCTCAGATATAACAGACTTGTTCACAATGGTCCCTTTAAAATACGATAATTGTTATTATAAATCATTCCTTTTTTGTAACTTATCTCTATTTTAAGACATATGGGGAAGTCTAAGTGTTTTGAATTCCACAAGTAATTCCTCTATATATGTGTATTATCTCAAGGAAGAAAAGGGGGGGAGGAACCTTCCCTGTGTGCATAAATACTTTTGTAAATTTTGGGACTAGAATGAATATATAAATGCAGAAGTGGATTTTGGACTGTTTATGAAAATGTTCTAACTGGCGGTGACATGAGTCTTGTTTTCTTTCATACTATGTGTTTCTTGTAAGATTATATTTCATTTTCATTTCCATCTGTCTGAATTGGAGAAATAAAAACCCAGAATTCATCTATGAGATGCTCTTGGCTTAGAAATTTAGACTATGTTTATTTCTTCTTAAACCAACTTTGAATTCATTTTAATATGATTCGATGTGGTTATATGTTTCCTTTTCCTCTAATGCCATGCAAATTTCCTATCAAACTCAAACTCATCGCCTTAATTAGCCTTTTCCTCTTGATAGTTCAATGTTTCTGACAATGCATTGTTCATTTTAGACTCCATAGCCCAAATGTCATCTCCGTTCCTACAGTTACCCAACAAGAAAACCCTAAAACAAACCAAATCTAGCCACTAATCATCAAAGAAATACCCAGTGACATGAGAGAGCCCTCTCTGAGTTGAGCAGGCTAGTGCCTAAACTCTAAAGTTGGTTGAAACAGTTACCTTTGTCATTTGTCTATTCATCTGGAAAACATTTACAGAGTGCTAATAGATTGGACAGGGGATAGTCCAACTGAGGCCTGAAAGGCCTCCCTTCCAAGCCCCTCAAGCCCTGGTATATTAGTGCCTCCTCATGTCTCTTTACAGCCTGATGTCCCAGAAAATTATGGGTGGCAGGAGATTGTCCACCCAACTATCTCCCAACACCATGGCTGGCCAAACGTATCCTTGCATGCTCCTCCACCTTTAAACCCCATTGTCCCAACTCCCCCTAACCATTTTCTAGTGCAATCTTCCCATGCTAGCAAGAGATTGAAGACTGAAGCCCATCATGCATTAGATAAAGGAAAGGTCGTTACTTCCCCTTCCTCACCCTTCGATGACCCTAAAAAATCCATGTCCTCATGGATGCATCTGAGGGACTATTGTTCCCATGTGATTACTGAGATAAATCCTAAATTCTCTTCCCAACTCAAGGCATTTTCAGGGAAGTCAGGAGATGACAGCAGCAACCAAGGGAAGGTTGCTTCACAAAATGGAAAATATGTATTTTAGTTCTTGTGTTATTTATTGTTTGTGATAGTGGACTACATGAATTTTGGACAACATGTTTTATTTTGGACAACATGTTTTATTTTGGACAGCAGGTCTTATTTTGGATATATGAGTATTAATCTGAATTATTTTAAAGTGTTATGAGCTAAAATTGCCAAAGGAAAATATGTTTGAAGGGAGTCACAAGGGTTGTGACTGCTTAACAAATGGATTATGTTATCATGTGATGATTGTTATCATTAGGGGAGTCACAAGGGGGTCTCGCCTATTAGTTATTATTTAATTATGACCCTATTATAATTATTACTTTCCCCCCCTTCCTTAACTAAAGTTAGTTAAGGTCCTATTGAGCACTCAACACACCCTAAAACGTCTGGGCTTATTTTCTATATTTTTGGGTACCACTTGGGCCTTGCACTATTTGTTTCTACTTCAGTATGAAAAAACCACCCGTGCTTAGCTTTTATTTTTTCATGTTTTGATTGTTAAAAAGTCTACTGGGGCATGTGAGAAATCTTATTAAATTTAAAAGAGACTAACCTCGATTAAAAGAATCAACAATCTAAAAGTTTCCCTAAACTACTCGGGGTGTTTCGACATCGGAAAAAGTTTAACGTAACTAAAATCGCCTGAGAAGTCCAAAAAATAGTCGAGCATTGTTTTCATCAGTGTCGGTGGATTCAAGACTTTCCTCACCCTAAGAATAAGCGTGGGCATAGATATTGTCGACGATCAATTGAATCAGCCTCGACGGATTTCTTAAGGAGGCAATGACCCAGATTTCTCCCAACTCACTTATGAAGATCGACGTCGGTAGAAGATTAAGGTGATAAAAATCCTTTGAGAAATAAAAACAACATTGCAGATTGCTGAACCCCGGAATAAGTTCGATATTGGGAAAAGGGAACTAAGTGTTTCCCCGATGTAATAATCACTCCAATGACTCTCGATACTGACAGTTGTGGCCTCTAGTCTTTCAAACATGATTTTTATCCACGTGATTAAGTATTTTCAATAAATGAAGTCGATGTCAAAGTTTTACAGAGAAAAGAATTAACAAACTCATGACATGATAACCATGATGAAAAAAGAGAGAAGATATAATATTCTTTTGCACAAAATTTTTTAAAGAAGAATACACGCCTGATTCATAGTAATACTTTAAACTTTTTCTTTTATATATACAATCAAAAGGGAAAACCCTCTGCCAAGCTTGGTTTACATTTGAATAAATAAACTCCGACAATTCGAATAATCTGCCCAGTCGCCGTAAGATTACAAAATTTTACAAAGAAAGGGAAAAGAGGTGTTAAGCCACACTCCTGGAACGTGGAGCAAGAACCCGCTAACTATGCATCACCTATGCGATGGTCCTGTCTTTGTTTTTCTTTCACACTTTGTGGTGACTTATGCTCCATTGTCGCTGCCATCTGATGCATGTCACACAGTTCCATGATTGTGTCTTGTGCCTCTCGAAGTTGTCTCTGTAGATAGATGACGCTTCCCCCGCGACCTTGGGGCAGCGATATCCCCTGGGTTTTCTTTGCCAATTGACGTCACAGTTCCCTAATTTCTTGGTAGATCTTGGCTATTGCAATTTGAGCCTGCTCTAGTTGCTGAGTGGAATTTTCAACAGAATAACCCAACGCTTTTGACCTCCCCTTTCTTCTCTTGCCTCCTTTATTGGCTGTCTCGACCAACTTCGAGCGATCGATGAGCATTATAGATTCCTCGCAGGCTGGACATACCTTTAGTTTAGCCTTGGGGCAGTCCCCCTATCCTTCCTGATTTTTCTTTTTGGGCCTTCCTCTTCTCTGTGATTTCAATCCCAGAGAAGGCACAACCTCTAGAATATTTCTCCCGGGCATATCTGCGACCACCCCAAGCTCATCCTTGGACAATGACGCTACCTCTAGGCCGATAGTTGTACCTCTCGAAACCCACAGAAAGGAATCCCAAGTGTGTTGAGGGTGAGATATTGCACTCTAGCTGCCTCGTAGACCTCATCCCATGCTTGACGTAGATGCCATAACTACAATAGCATAAAAAACTCAAAGTGTTCATAGATGGTAAGGATTCACTCAACTAGACGTTGCCAAGACGAATTTACCAAACCAAATTTCCAGAGAATATGAGCTCGACATATGAGAAGGATTGCTCGCAAAGCTCTTGGAATTTATAGGGAAATCAAAGAGTGATGCTAGGCTAGCTAACATAATATCCACTCCTTGTGACATGATGTTTGAAAATTCGGCACGACGGAGCTAATCAACGTATGTGATCCAAAACATGAAAGTGTTGTTGATCGGGGTTGCAGGAAAATGTGCAGCGTGATCCTTTCGATCCTTTTGAACTTATGAACCTTTGTTATTGATGAATGATGCTTGGTACACTTGATGGTATGGGTTATGGAAGTATTTAACGACTTTCTCTGTACAATATCCGACCCCTCGGGAGCACACACGCACATAATGTGTCCTCGACACCCTTTCTTGATGATTCCAAAGGTCAAGTAAGTACTGTGATAATTCGTACATGCATGTCTATCGTACTTGATTAGCCACACTATAACATGTTGAGATGTTCATTATAGCTGAAGAGGGGTGGTGGCTTAGTATATTGTTCCAAGGATGCATTCGAGATCACGTAAGTATTAAAAATGACTGAGACTAGCAAGTTGTACAAGTATGTTTTGATCTTTTGATTTATTTATGTCAGATCATAGGTTGATTAATCACTAAAATACTTTTGTTTTGACTACAAGGAGAAACTTCCCGATCACCGACTAAAGTCTGCCCTATGACTCCGTCGAAGAACTAAAAGAAACTCCGAGATTGAATCACCGAAGCGATGGGGAATGTCGGTCTAGCATCCCCAACAACTTCTCTGACATGAATGACATAGTCAAGTTGCATGTTGAACAAGGCTTTCTATGGAATGAAGAACTCAAAAAGGTGGTCGATGCAAAGCCAGGGAAAGTGAAACAATTTTTCGAACATCTGATCAGGGACCGAGCAATGCTACACCAGCTAAACTCCAATTTGGTCAAGTACCGAGTGCATGCAATAGATATTAGACGAATGCATGTGACTCCAATGAATCAGCATAGATTCCCATAAACCAGAACCTATGAATAACTGTTTGTTAGTTGGTCTAAATATGAGAAGAACCATCCTTTCAAGAAGATATCCTGAGTTGACTGTTCAGGAAGCTGTTGAAAGAAGACTCCACATGGCGATTTTGTGTTGCTTGAACTGCACTTAGCCGTTAACTTCAGTTATAACTTTAGATTATAAATAAAGGCCTTGACCGATTAATAAGGGTCGATGGTTTGTTGCAAGAACTCTTTTCTTTCTGGTTGTTAAGAATTATTTTGGAGTTGCTATGAATTAAGGAGGACTTCTGGACCAGAAACGAAGTTGTTTTCATCATATGCATGTGTAATTGAGCTTGGAGAAGAACTATTTCCTATTCGGTTCATGAGAAGATGTAACAAGTAAGAGATATCGAATATATTGTCAAGTTATCTGGTGCAATTGCTTTGCTGTTCTTTTCTCTAATGATAGAAATGATGAATCGTTGTGTGGGTATATGATGAAGGATTATGGTAGATGAATTATTTTTCTTGCTATTGATATTATCATATATGTGTTTTCTTCTAATAATTAGTATTCTCAAATAGTAATTGGATGCTCACATGGTTAACGCATTATTACTACGCTTGTGGTATAGTATTATCATTTGCATGTTTGAGCAGCGAGTTATCCCAAGCTCAGCCTCTTCTGCAGTAGTTAAATTTGCTCTCATCTTGTTTCTTGTATAGTTTAGGTTAAAGTATCAACTAGTGATCGAGTTCTCACATGGTTAATGTATTATTACTAGGCCTGTGGTAAACGATTGTTGTCTACATGTTGGAGTGAGGGTTATCCCAAACCCGGCCTTTCCTAGTCATTAGACTTCCTTATCGCTGTGTGGTCAAGTTGGTTTATACCGGTTTTTCCTCATGTTTATCCTAACTAAAGAGAAAATACCAAAAGAGAAATTCCCAACTGAAGGAGATGCCTTCACAAGAAAATATAAATCCCATCAATTAAATTGGTTGGATCATGAGATCTAGAGAACCATTCCAATCACAAATGATGTAGAGTCTAATTTGGCCTCGGTTGTGGGTTTGGTTCCTACTGTTGAAGAAGGGATTTAAGGCCCATCAACAGAATTGGCACTAGAAGGAGGGCCTGAGAATGAATGGTTGAATATGTAAGTTATATGACATTTTGAACAACCCATAGATTCATAATGACCCACATGCATGGCTAGTCATCCAACTGACAGCCCACCTTTACCGAGTACTCCCGAAGTGGATAACGCACCCCACTCCAAGGAAGGATATATTCACCCTGAAATACCTTACACCCTCCCTCACGAGGAAGTGAATTAGTTTAGAAGGATTACCAGAGCCTACGCCCGACAAATCGACGTGTTTCCCTTCACCCCTATCCTCCCTTGAAGAAAAAAACAAAGCAGAATAGTGGTCAGCACTCCCGATGAAGTTTTCGTACACTTTGTCGAAGACTTAATAGACTTCACGATCACCGAAATCCAAGAACCTCTTGACCTCATACCCGAGACGCCAGCCGGCGACATCTCCGAACCTAATAACCTTTCGGAAGAGGAAGAGCCTAACTCCGACTCTGAAGATATGGAAGAGAATAATGGTCATGAGGAGGAGAGAGAAGTCCCACTTCAAGACAACCAACCTTGGTTGGATGGGGATGCCGTGGCCATCCCTGGACGAGTACACAATATCCCTCAGCACCCAAAAAAGTTTATCCCCAAGTATGATTCTGAAACCTTGGGATTTCCTGAAGATCATATCAAGAAGTTCATACTCACTATCAGTGTTATGAACGTTCAACATGAAGACGTGGTATGTATACTTTTACCCTACATGTTTGAGAACTCGACTTCCACTTGGTATTTTAACTTTCCAGTAGGATCCATAACTAGCTGGACTACATTCCAAAAGGATTTCCTAGAAAACTTTGTCGAAGAAACTACCACAGGAGCCCTTATGGCTGAATTATTCGCAGCCACCATGACCCCAAAGGAAAGGGTCAAAGATTTCAATCAAAGATTCACGACTATCCTAAACAATTTTTAGCCCGTGGTGAAACCGGCTCAAGAGTTGCAAATCGATGTCTATGCTAACGCTCTCTTCAACCTCTATTTCCATGTTTGTTAAAAGAGCCACTAAGCAAACCCTCGCGAAGAATTTCGAAGAATCCAAGATGAGAGAGTTCCATATGAAAGGGTGTAAAGAAGGCCAGGCATCTCTAGCGAAAAAAGAAAGCCAACCCCCTCTTAGGAGAGGACTCCTCTTGACTAGACCATCGGGGAAGCTGGCTGAACCAACTCCTGATAAGGGTAATGGAGATATAGAAGACCTACAACGCATGGTCAAGAAACTATCAAATCAGATTATAGATATGAAAAGAAATGCGGGTGAGGGGAACCAAGGCCAAAGGCCCTATAAGCCTTTATTCAAAAGAAACCATCCTTTCAAAGCAATTGAACCTCCCCCAGCCAACCTAAACATTGACTTAGGGAATCTCACGTTTGATTCTTTATGTACTTATCACCAAGAGAACCACTCAGAAAGGGAATGTCCTTAGTGGGTCCACGCCATGAATTTAATGGTTGATTGTTTTATGGGTGAAGTCTCTCTGACCAAACCATCCAACAGTTCGACCTTTAACATTTTCAATCAGGAAGAGGTGGATCCACCACAAGACACGACCATGTTGATATGGGATTCTGACATGATCACGTCTTTGAATTATCTATTTAAACCTTAGGAAACACCTGCAAAGATATTAGTGGTACAGACATGTAGTAAGGGTCAACCCAGCCCAAAAGACACCGATGCCACCCGGGTCTCACAAAGTAAATTAACTTCCGATCACTCGAGAATACATTTTTTTCCCAGTAAAAATCCTCTAAGCATCCATACATAGGAATCTCCTAAGCTAGATTATAACATAGTTGAATATTTGAAGAAGCTGAAATCTAATATATCAGTTATGGACGTATGTAGAATCCCTCAGCAGAAAGACTTTTTGTTGCAGGCTCTAAGTTTGGTAGAAAACCCGGCCACCAGTGATGGTCAGGAGAAGTATCTACCCCCTACGGTTTTGGAAATCAAACCAACGATAAACACTTGCTCAGAAGGAAAGAAGGAGAGACCTTTCATGCCTCCTTTCCTTCTAACTTTTGAAGTCTTCAATAGGAATCATCACAATTGTCTGGTAGATTCCAGAGCATCCTCTAATGTCATGCCCTTGGCCATTTGTAATAAACTAGGTGTTGTCCCTCTCAAAAGAGATAAGCATGTTATACAACTAGACAGAACATAGGTCAAGGTTATGGGGGAACTCAAAGATGTGATGATCAGGATAGCGACACATCCTAATTTCATGCAGGTGATTGATATCATTGTAGTAGATATCCTTGAGGCCTATGGGCTATTATTGAGCCGAGATTGGTCCAAAAAGACTGGGCACACCTTTGGCTACCATTGAAAGGATACAAGAACATGATCTGAATTGATAGGGAGAGATATCTAAAGCATACAATCACCGATCTAGAAGCCCTGAACGAACTAGCCTCCACTGATTTCCCCATATTGGGTAATTATTCTTGTGACTCCTACTTCGAGAACTTCCCTCCCCTCATATCCAATGATTTGCTTACCCAAAACTCTGAAATGACCTTTTAAGAAGAATTCTCGATGCCGATGGAAGATTCTCTCTTTTGTCAAGACCTAGTGTTAAGTCTTCCAAAAGAAAAGATCGAAGAGAGGAACACTGATTGGAGTGGAAATCATCGCTCACAAATTTGGACCCTTTATTTTGATGAATCCAAGTCACAAGAGGGTTCGGGAGCAGGGTGCATCCTCATCGATCAAAAGGGGAAATGACATTTCTTCTCTTGTAGGCTAGAATTCGAGTGCACCAACAACACTGCCAAGTATGAAGCCTTGGTGAAAGGGTTAAAGAAAGCCATAGATATTAATGTCAAAGAATTAAAGGTTTTCGGAGACTCAGAAATCATAATTAGAAAAGTGAGGAACACTATACACTGCAACTCCCCTCATCTTAAGAACTACTAGTAGGAGGTGCATAGGTTAATAGAACGCTTTGAAGCTTTCAATATTACCGCAATCCCCAGAGAAAAGAACACCATTGCCGATTCCCTAGCCACAACCGCTTCTAGACTATCGCCTTTAGAAGATTATGAAGCCTCCCATTTCACTGTGGAACTGCTCTACAAGCCATCAGTACCTAATAACATTTCTAATTGGAAAGTCTTCGAAGGTTATGAACAGATCATAAGTTTTTTGACCAATCAGGACAATTTCAAAGATCTCTCTATTGATGATGAAGAGTTCCAAGAGCACTCAATGGAAATGGGTCCTATGGAATACCAGCATACGGATAGATCAAAGGCCCATATGATCTCAAAAGGGGTAGCTAATCTCGAAGATCTGTTTGATCTAAAGGAACGATTCAAAGGTCCTAGAAGTGTAAATACTGGCAGCTCTTGTCTCCTCCATGAAACTGTGAATCTCGGGACCCCAGAGAATCCAAGGAATGTAAACCTTGGACAAAAGGTAAGAAAGAAGCAAGGTGACGAGGAGGAAGGAATGGATAGCACCCGCTCATAGATCTAGACTATGTGCTTTGATGGATCTAAATCAAAGGAAAGATTTGGGGTAGGATGTATCCTTATTAATCCAAGAGATAAACGTCAGTTTTTATCCTATAGGCTTGAATTTGAATGTACGAATACCATTGCCGAGTATGAAGCTCTGGTACAAAGGTTAAATAAATCCATAGCCCTAGATGTCAAAGAATTGAGAGTCTTCGGAGACCCAGAGATTATTATCAAGCAGGTAAAAAATGTTGTACATTGCAGCCCCTCACATTCAAATAATTATCAATGCAAGGTGCATCAGCTGATGGATCATTTTGAATCTTTTAACATCACTATGATCTCCAGAGTGAAGAATATCCTTGTTGACTCCCTAACCATGGTTGTTTCACAGATGTCACCTCCAGATGATCCTGAACCTAAAGCAGTCAGTGGCCAAGTCCTCAAACAACATTTTCAATAAAAAAAAAAAAATCTTCTTTTGAGTTTCATTTTTGTTTTATATGTGTGTTTCATAATCTTTGTTACAGATGCTCCAATTATGGTTTCGCTTGATTTTCTTTCCTACAATTGTTTGTTCCCTATGCTTTTAAAGGGTTGTTCTCAGCAAGACAGTGGTTGATCTCGATTCATGCGATATAGTGATCTTTGTTCCAAACTCATTGCTTACACTCAATAACGGAAGCATCAAGGAACCCACGGTTGCTTTGAGGAGTTCTCTAATCTGACTTATGTAACTGAACAACTTCTGAAAATTTTGTAAGTGTCTGCTTAGGGCTATAGACGCTCATTGGCAGTGGAGAAACACCATAGAAAGTGATTAAAGGTAATTAAAGGCTTAACGCCAGTGAATACTTTACCAGATATTTTGTCAAAATAAAACGGGACATAAGTTAGGGTATGGGAAATGAGTGAGGAATTGAGGTTAAGAAACCCCATAGGAACACCCGGAAGCATTAACTGAAGAATTTCAAATGCACTGGTAAAAGGGAGCTCTAATTTAAAACCAGTCAAGTTCCCCATCAGCTTCTGTATCAGCCAAGCTATGGAGGAGGAACAAAAATTCTACTTTCACCCAGTGAATCGCCATTTTTTGAGTGCTCAACACACCCTAAAATGTATGGGCTTATTTTCTACCTTTATGGGTACCACTTGGGCCTTGCACTGTTTGTTTCTACTTTAGTATGAAAATGCCACCCGTGCTTAACTTTTATGTTTTCATGTTTTGATTGTTAAAACGTCTACTGGGGCATGTGAGAAATCTTATTAAATTTAAAAGAGACTAACCTCGATTAAAAGAATAAACAATCTAAAAGTTTCCCTAAACTGCTTGGGGTGTTTCGTCATCAGAAAAAGTTTAAAGTAACTAAAATCCCCTGAGAAGTCAAAAAAACAACTGAGCTCCATTTTCATCGGCATCAGCGGATTCAAGACTTTCCTCACCCTATGAATATCCTGGGCATAGATATCGTTGACGATTGATTGAATCAACCTCGACAGATTTCTTAAGGAGATAGTGACCCAGATTTCTCCTGAATCACTTATGACTATCGACATCGGTAGAAGATTAAGGTGATGAAATCGTTTGAGAAATAAAAGCAACATAGCCGACCGTCGAACCCCAGAATAATTTCGGTATTGGGAAAAGGGAACTAAGTGTTTCCCTGACATAATAATCACTCCAATGACTCTCGATACCAATAGTTGTGGCCTCTAGTCTTTCAAACATGATTTTTATCCACGTGATTAAATATTTTCAATAAATGAAGTCGATGTCAAAGTTTTACAGAGAAAAGCATTAACAAACTCATGACATGATAACCATGATGAAAAAAGAGAGAAGATCTAGTATTCTTTTGCGCAATTTTTTTTAAAGAAGAATACATGTCTGATTCACAGTAATACTTTAAAACTTTTCTTTTATATATACAATCAAAATGGAAAACCCTCTTCCAGGATCGGTTTACATTTGAATAAATAAACTTCGACAATTCAACTAACCAGCCCGGTCGCCGTAATATTACAAAATTTTACAAAGAGAGGAAAAGAGGTGTTAATCCACACTCCCGAAACGTGGAGCAAGAACCCACTAACTATGCGTCACCTATGCGGTGGTCATGTCTCAGTTTGTCTTTCACACTTTGTGGTGACTTATGCTCCATTGTCGTCGCCATCCGCTGTGTGTCGCATAGTTCCATGATTGTGTCTTGTGCCTCTCCAAGTTGTCTCTGTAGCCAGATGACGCTTCCCCCGCGACCTTGGGGTGGCGATATCCCCTAGGTTTTCCCCATGAACTGACGTCGCAGTTCCCTATTTTCATGGTAGAGCTCGGCTATTTCAATTTGAGCCTACTCTAGTTGTTGAGTGGAATTTTTTACAGAAAAACCCGACACTTTTGACCTCCCCTTTCTTCTCTTGCCTCCTTTTTCAGTTGTCTCAACCAACTTTGAATGATTGGTGAGCATTACAGATTCCTTGTAGGCTGGATGTACCTTCAGTTTGGCCTTGGGGCAGTCCCCCTCTTCTTCCCGATTTTTCTTTTTTGACCTTCCTCTTCTCCATGATTTTGTTCCCAGAAAAGATGCAGCCTCCATCATATTTCTCCCGAGCGTATCTGCAACCACCCCAAGCTTGTCCTTGGACGATGATGCTACCTTCGGGCCGATAGTTGTACCTCTTGAAATCCACAGAAAGGAATCTCAAGTGTGCTAAGGGTGAGATCTTGCACTCCGACTACCTCATAGACCTCGTCCCATGCTTGAAGGAGATCCCATAACTGCAACAGCATAAGAAAATAAAAGTGTCCATAGATAGTAAGGAGTCACTCAAGTAGACATCGCCAAGACAAATTTACCAAAACAGATTTCCAGAGAATATGAGATCGACATATGAGAAGGATTGATCGAAAAGGTCCTGGAATTTATATGGAAATCAAAGAGTGACGCTAGGCTGGCTAACATAATATCCATGCCTCGCGACATGATGTTTGAAAATTCAGCACACCAGAGCTAATCAACGGATGCGATCTAGAACATGAAAGCGCCGTCGATCGGGGTTGCAGGAAAATGTGTGGCATGATCCTTTCGATCCTTTTGAACTTATGACCCTCTGTTATTGATGAGTGACGCTTGGTACACTTGATGGTATGGGTTCTGGAAGTATTTAACAACTTTCTTTGTACAATATCCGACCCCTTGGGAGAACACACGTGCATAATGTTTCCTCGATGCCCTTTCTTGATGATTCAAAAGGTCAAGTAAGTACTGTGATAATTCGTACATGCATGTCTATCATACTTGATTAGCCACACTATAACATGTTGATATGTTCATTAAAACTAAAGAGGGTCGGCGGCTTTGCATATCGCTCCAAGGATGCGTTCGGGATCACGTAAGTATTAAAAATGACTAAGACTAGCAAGTTGCATNGGTGGCCGATGCAAATCCAGGGCAAGTGCAACAATTTTCCGAACATTCGATCAGGGCCCGAGCGACGCTACAATGGCTGAACTCCAGTTTGGTCAAGTACCGAGTGCATGCAACAGATATCATAGGAATGTATGCGACTCCGATGAATTAGCATATATTCCCATGAACCCAAACCTAAGAAGAACTGTTTGTTAGTTGTTTTAAATATGAGAAGAACCATCCTTTCAAGAAGATATCTTGAGTTGTTTGTTCAGGAAGCTGTTGAAAGAAGATGTCACATGGTGATTTTGTGCTGCTTGAACTTCACTTAGCCGTTAACTTTAGTTAGAACTTTAGATTATAAATAAATGCATAGACCGATTAATAAGGGTCGATGTTTTTTTGCAAGAACTCTTTTCTTTCTAGTTGTTAAGAATTATTTTGGAGCTGCTATGAAGTAAGGAGTCCTTCTAGACCAGAGATGAAGTTGTTTTCATCATATGCATGTGTAATTGAGCCTGGAGAAGAAATGTTTCCTATTTGGTTCATGAGCATATGTAACAAGTAATATCAATCGAATATATTGTCAAGTTATCTGGTGCAATTTATTTGTTGTTCTTTTCTCTAATGATGGAAATGATGAATCATTGTGTGGGTATATGATGAAGGATTATGGTAGATGAATTATTTTTCTTGCTATTGATCTTATCATATATGTGTTTTCTTATAATAATTAGTATTCTCAAACAGTAATTGGATGCTCACATGGTTAACGTATTATTACTAGGCATGTGGTATAGGATTTTCGTTTGCATGTTTGAGCAGCGGATTATCCTAAGGTCAGCCTCTTCTGCAGTAGTTGAATTTTCTCTCATCTTGTTTCTTGGATAGTTTAGGTTAAATTCTTAGTTAGCGATCGAGTGCTCACACGATTAATGTATTATTACTAGACCTGTGGTAAAATATTGTTGTGTGCATGTTGGAGTGTGGGTTATCCCAAGCCTAGCCTTGCCCAGTCATTAGAATTCCATATCAATGTGTGGTCAAGTTGGTTTATACCGGTTTTTCCTCACGTTTATCCTAACTAAAGAGAAAATACCAAAAGAGAAATTCCCAACTGAAGGAGATGCCTTCATAAGAAAACATAAAGCCCATCAATTAGATTGATTGGATCGCGAGATCTGGAGAACCATTCGAATCAAAAACACTGCAAAGTCTATGTTATCAAATAAATCGGTAGGTGCGGACACTAACTGATCTCCCTAGATCCAAATAGATCTAGAACAAAACAAACCAGCACATGATTCTTTCCTTAAGTTTTAGATATTGGATTTACTAACTAAAGAGGGATAGGTGACATACCATTTAAACACCACTTCCTCTCGCCATCGCCATCCTTGCTCCATTCCAATGCTCATACAATGATGATCCTACAAAAGAATGCAACCAACCAAAGTGATAGTAATAGCATAAACTCAATATAAACCTATGTATGTGATCAAGGAATCATACAATAAAACACAACAAGCTTTATAGGAAAGAATCATATTACTATATCATAGTAAATGTGAAAGAGAGATTACAACCATGGCCTTGATGTCGTAAGTTCCCTTCCAAATGTCCTTCATTCCCCACACACTTCCACTCCAAGAATTCTAAAAGCATAGATCTGATAATATTCACAATCTATCTTGACAAAGGAAAAACTCAAATACACTCCAACCAAACTAATAATTCCAAGCCAAATCCAACTTAGCTAATCCCCAAAAGCTAACCTTCTCCATGAGAGCTCCTCTCATTTTATAAGTTGAAGAGGATAAGGTGAGGAGGTTAGGATGATCCCAGTAAATCATGAAAGTGAGTAAGATCCAAACCATTCAGATACCACCTCACCATGGAAGTTTCTCCTTCTATAAGATCTAAGAAAATGCTCGTTTTTCCCACGTGTAAGCATTCTTGCACCCTACCTATAGAGAAACCTGTGAACATCTCGCAACCCATCTATGGTGCAACCTGTGAGAATCAGGCATTCTCACACCCTAGCTATAATGCAGGCTGCGAACTTCCTTTTTAATAGGGTTTTTCCAAAGGGGAATGCAACTTCTTCTCTCAGAATAGTTCTTCTCCCTTCTTTCTTCAGGAACTCGGGCCACTGACCCTTCTGAAGGCAATAGATAGGTTTACATCGTTAGTGGTCATAGGGATGAAGAAAATAATGTGTAACAGAGAGCCCCCCAAAGTATGAAGTTAGAACAGAGTGATAGCTGAAATACTTTGTCGAGTGTGTGTAGGGAACAAGGAACAGTCGGTCGGAAACCTACCAACAAACAAGGAAATACAGTACAATAATATATCATCACTGAGGNATGCTGACATGTGAAGATCCATGTCAAGTAAGACAGGTCATGGCCACCAAACATACACTGTGGATCCATGCCAATATGACTCAAATATGAACATAGCCACCAAAAATACACTGTGGATCTATGTGTTAAAGACTCAAATTTGAACATAGCCACTAGACATACACTATGGATCTATGCAAAAATACAAACTGAATATACTCCAACACAACCTAAATCCATGAGAAAAGATTCAAGGTCTTCATCTCCACCACTCTATAGTATGAATCTAACCATGTGAATACATGTGCTGAAGTCGAACATGGTAGAAACTACTTGATTACCGGTCAATGATGAGAATCGTTAACAAGTGCAAGGGAAATCACCATTAATGTCAATGACTCCCAAGGTACACTGGTACAATCCAACGAATGTGAATTAATGAGCTGAAGTCGAACACTCGGAAGAATCTGTCGATCAGGGGTCAATAATGAAAACCCACTGTTGAAAGCGAAGAAACCTACCATTGAGGCATGAAAGTTCGAAGGTACCAATTAGTTTCTAATCTTGATTCCTGGATACTGAGTTGATGTCGACAGGAAGAAACTTGTCACAAGAGGGCCTTAATGTATCCCACATCAATGACATGAAATAGGTAACAAGATTTGAGGTAGATCAGAGTAACAAGTAATTTAGGACTGACTCAGGGATGGCCGATGCAATAGAAGGCTTAAGGATTGCATAAATGACCGATGCAATAGAAGGATTTCTGGGTTTAATTTCTCTTTGAACATATTGATGACATGACAACTGTCTTGGAAGAAATGACTCAAGAGACAAGTGGATTTTCCAACCTAGACACAAAGCAAGTGAAAGGGTGTCATGTTCAAAAGTGACTCTTCCATGGAATACAGGTTTAGACACATTTCTTTCCCAATTTTTCCCCCACCATTTATGGCGAGTACCTCTTTATTTTTATGCAAGATTGAGGAGGATAACATATGCTTGTCAATTTAAGCTCATCCTTTAGACGAGTCCCTCAGAGTATGTTTAATGAACCCTAGGAAGGAGTGGTCCGGTCCCATATGGGCCTTTCGATGTTTGTTTAACAAGTCCAAAGATAGAAAACTCAGGGGTTTTTCATGTTTTGAGAGTCTGAAAAACACTTAAAGAAAACTCTAGTCCCATATGGGCCTTTCAATGTTTGTTTAATGAGTCCAGATAAAGAAAACTTAGGGGTTTTTCATGTTTAGAGAGTCTAAAAAACACTTAAAGAAAACTCTCTCAGTTCCTTTTTCATAAATTAGTCTCATGAGACCAAAATAGAGATAAATTATCACTCAATAGACGTTTTCTTCAAATACTTTAACGAGCATGAAAAGAACAAGGTCGCTCAGCAATCTTTTCATGTTTAGAGAGTCTGAAAAGAGCTTAAAGGGGACTCCAGGGGGTTCCTTTTTCGTATAACCTTTACAAGTCCAAAAAAGTGATAAAAGTATACTTGGTTACATTCTCATTGATTTACGAGCATGAGAAAGAAAAAAGACTAAGATCGGTAACTTATTCTCATGTATTTACGAGCATGAGAAAGAACAAAGACTAAGCTCGGGATTGTTTTCATTTTTACGCAAGCTTTAAAAAAAAACAAAACTATGCTTGGACCTGGTTTCATTTTTACACAATCTTGAACCAGAGGAAACTATGCTTGAGGTAAGTGGTTTCATTTTTACACAAGCTTGAACCATAGAAAACTATCACTGGACTTCCCAATGCATAACACATGGATGTTTGGTACTTAGCCCCCAGCTTAAGAAACTAGTGGCTCTACTTCAGCATGAAGTCCAAAGGCTGGAAGTATTTCCCCCTAAGCTTCGTTTCATCCAACAACAAAGGCAGAGGAAATGAAGCTTCAAATACTAGATGAAGGACTTGACTCAAACAGAGAGGGGGAAAACTATTTCATT
>JASDQU010243140.1:0-20268 GCA_032191745.1 Picea mariana
CGAGTTGTCAGACGTAAAGCAAGATGAGATGTTCCTTGCTTCTGACCGAGTTGTCCGACGTAAAGCAAGATGATATGATGAGACTAGCACTGAGCTTCCGGCTGGATAGCTGTGACGTAAAGCTTGTGTAGTATCCTGCTTCCAACCTGATGGTTGTGACGTAAAGCAGGACGAGTATCTTGCTTCCAGCTTGAGTGCTGTGACGTAAAGCAAGACGATGAGATGAGACAAGTACTGAGCTTCCAACTTGATAGTTGTGACGTAAAGCCAGTCTTGTATTATGATGAGCCAGCTTTGTGCTGTGATGATGATGATGTATTAGTTTTTATACTAATACATATTGATGCAGATGATGATGGCATTCCTTTGAGAATGATGATGCTGCCGATGAAGAAAACTTCCGATGATTTATAGATACGCCAGCCAAGATGATATTGATGATGCTGTCCTCCCACTTGATCCTGTTGATGATGCTGTCCTCTCTCTCTCGCATGATGCTGCTGAAGAATACCCTTCTTGTTAAGGGGGAGTGTTGAAATATTGTAACTGCAAAGAGTATTCTTATTATTATTGATATATTATTCATAGGATCAATCCCCATTGTGGATTGATCATTTCGGTTATTGTAATAGGACCAAATCCCCTTTTGCGGATTGGTCAACAGACAATTATAATAGGCAGAATAAGAAGTCGGCCCCAACAATTAATAAAGAGACCCAGAAATATAATAAAGGTGGGTTTACCCACCCAGTTGAAGAAGTCAGCCCTGCCAGTGAAGAGACACTTCACACGTGCCAGACTTGTATAAATAAAGGAGGCTAGCGCCTCACTTAGACACAACTCACTTGCTCAGTTTGAGAGACAAGTTCTGATCTGTTACCGGCAAAGGAGAGAGAGAGAGTAGCGCATATCTTGGAGAGGACTTTCTGTTTTAGCATAGAGATCTCTTAGCATTGTATTGGCTATTTATATTAAGGAAGTTTTGTTGGGTTTTCTTCCCCTAGAGGGTCTCCCAGGATAAATGCTGTGTCTCTTGTGATTGTGTATTTCTCAGTGATCTAGGATTATGCTATTGTTATCTAATGAAATGCAAACATCTATAATAATGGCTTAAACATTAACAAGGACAAGTGGGGAAAACAAATTAAATGAAATAGAACTTGCAACCACAACTAAGGCACAAGGAGGAGGACTAGCCTACCGATTTTGTGCCAAACTGGGTGAAAAGAAATGAAATAATTGCTTGACAAGAAAGTAAAGATCCTAGCCTTTCAACCTTGTCTTAAGGACAAGTGGGGCAAAAGAATTGAAAGCTTAAAACAAAAAATTAGAACTAAGTCCTAGCCTTACGATTTAGCATGGGTGGCAAAGCCAAGCCTCTTTGCTAGTTGTAGGCAAACAATGAAATGAAAACGCAGAAAATTTAAAAACTTTGAGAAATGCAAGCCTAAGAGACTCTCTTTGGGCTTGCTTACAATGAAATAATGAAGGCGATAAGTGGGTATTCAATACCCTTACTTGGGAGGTTTTTCCTTGATGTTTTGTGGCCCCAAATGGGCAGCACCTCCCCTTTACTGGTTCAAACCTGCAGAAAATCAGCAAGCAAAACTTGTTGGAAATGCTGCACAATAACTAGAAAAACTTGGAAAAATTTCTGTTAGCAATAACCAGAAATTTTTGGTACTAAAATCAACAAATAAAAGATGATATATGGCCTATTCTATGACAGAAATATACCCAAATACATGTGAGAAATATGTATGAAAGAAAACAAAAAACTTAAGAGGGTTTTAATGGGTGAAGAGACAAATTTCTAGATCTGAAATTTGTCCTCCTCCAACCCTTGGCGACTTGCAAAAAGATGAGATCAAGCTCCAAGACAAGAAAGGAGGTGAGTAGATTCAAATATGTCAACAAAATACTTTGCATAACAAAAGAAACTACTTCACTCAGATCTATAGCAATAATACCATAAATCTATCAAAGAAAAATACTTTGCTTGGATCTCCTACTTTAGATCTAGAAACAAAAAGTCAACAAATAACAATACAAAGCACCTCAAGTGAAGATCCAAACCATGCATCAAGAGTACTCCCAATGCACACCAATTTCCCCCAAATTTTTTCTATTATTGAAGCAAACTTGAGTAAATACTTGCTACAAGCTTGAGAAATGAAAGAGAGCAATATGGGGGAGAGAGAAGAGTGGGAGAGATTTGGGCATAATAACTTTACACTGAGAATAGATCTGAAATGAGGGAGGGGTAGGCATTCTTTTATACCTAGGAGGCAAGATAGACCCCTCTTGGATGAGCTCCAAGTGTCACTCACCCAAAAGAAGTCATGATCTCAAGGAGGGTACACTTTTAGGGTTTTGGTAGGCTAGGGTTTGTGAGGGTTGAGGGTGTGAGAGGGGAACCACCTTTTTGACAAGTCAAACACCATGCTAGATTACTAGGAGGGCGCACTTTTGAAGCTTGGCTGTTTACTTTAATTTATTTTTGAGTTTGGATGGTTTTCTCACCAAGGGGGGCGCAACTTCCCTAGGGGATGAGTGATGTGAGGTTGTGGCTAGGTGTGGGGGGTGGTTTAAGTTAGAAAAGTGTTTTTCTAACTTAGGATAATGGTTAGGCATCATCTCCCACTCTTTCTGAAACCTTTTTGCTAATTTTACAATTTTTGGCATCATCTCCCACTCTTTCTGAAACCTTTTTGCTAATTTTACAATTTTTGGCATTTTTGACTTAGCCAAATTAATGAATTAAATTGCTGACTCAAGACTGACTTCGACTCCTCATGGACAATGACCTAGAAAAACTTGTCCAATTGAGTTGAAACTTGGTTCAAGGGTGTAAGGGGTCTCATTCCATTTCTTTTGAGTACTCACACCCCTATTAAAATCCCCTAGGACCTAGTTTTTACATTTTTACATCAAATTTAATTAAAATTACCATTAATTAGGTAATTTTAAAAAATTAAAAAAACTACTTAGACTTGACGGAATTCCGCAAGACTCTAGGAGATGTCTAGCATGGTCATTTACAATATTCCTAGACCCTAGTCACCCATTGGGCTCGATCATTAAAACGCTTTTCACCACTTTGGAGGTTTATTGTGAGTGAAAAACTCAAGGGTAATTAAAATGGCTGGTTAGGCCAAATCAATTACCTGAGAAAAAAAAACACTCGATGAAAGGACTTCCCTAATGATAAAGTTCTAGGCAACTAACCTACAATATAATCCATGTTGACCCATTACATTATTATCCCACGTAGGGGAGAGCGGAAATTCCAATTACAAAAAGAAGTGCTGGGGGCAAAAACTGCCTTGTAGAACCAAAAAGTCTTCAACTTTGTTGCACCATCAGGTACATCGCTTCATGGCACATGGAGTTGACCCCCTAGTTGAAATAGGTGGTCAACAGTGCCTACACCCTAGTTGAACCTTCTCTTTGAGGCTTGGTGCTTGAGAACTTAACGTACTACTTCTCAAGATTCCACTTTGTTATCTTTTAGACAAGTATAATCATTGTTGTCACTCTAAGTTAATATGTTGATATAATTGAATCCATAAACCCTAAAGGCACTAGTCTCTTGTCTCTCTTTTGTTGGAAGGTTGATCAAACACTATTCTCTTAAGCTATTACTAATTAAATCTAACTCTAATTTAGCGTAGATCGCTAACTTTCTTGTTGCTGTTATAAATGTTTGCTACAACCATCTAACTGCAACAAATTTTCAGCATAATTGACTTTGAATGCTAGCTAAACACTTTAGAAGTTGCTTATGACATTTGATTATCATTCTGCTTAGTAAATGCTATCTTTTCAAGCAATTCTGAAGAGCTTTTATTGCATATGTTATAATTTATTAATTGTTGTTTTAAACTTATTAACTGTTGCAATTTTATATCAGCTAGCACTTATTTTCACCGTCCATTGTCTATTGAGGTGTTATTATAATATTTGTACTTGGAATTATTGTATATGCATGCTATATTGTCTTGTTCCGGGTAGGTACATCAAGGACTTCATTAACCTCATCTTTTAGACACAGACTTAGTGACTTTGGTAACCAGTGAGAGGGGGGAATATATCTTGACCATAACCCTAATTTTCCAGCCCTTTAGGTTACCAGGGATGCCTCCCCTGGGATAGACCCTGCCTATCCCTAAAAAGTGGGGATTTCCTATTAAGGTGACAGTGATAGGATATCCTGTTTGTTATGCTAATCTCCCTTACTTTCCTTGGGCTTTGGGCAAGAAATGAAAAAGCTACATCGGTATGACTTACTCTTTTTTGCATGTTCTGAACAACAGATCACTCTTCCTCTTCTCTCAACTCTGAACCACACTTAGGCAACCATAGAAAATAAAGTACGCCTTGCAAATCTGAAGGTGTATGGCCTGTGCATAGAAAAGACTGCTACAATAGTGTATAGTCTATTGGACGGCCTGTGTACTTGTTGGTCAATTCAACAAACTATTCTTCTTTTTCTTGATGCACTCTATCCTTCTTCTAGCTCTCTTGCTCTCATCTCATATGACATCAACTTCTCCTATCTTGTCATCTTTATGCTTTAAGAGAGATAACTAATCTCCTCAATTCTAGCAACTAATCTCCTCAATCCTAGCTGACACCTATCTCAATCATGAGATGTACGACCAAGATTAAATCATAATCAAAGTCATTAATGTTCTAGAGCTTCTAGAACATTTCATTTAGATTGCTAAGACTATTGGACTTTAAAACATAAGACTTTCACTTTTTATTTTATTTTTTAAGTGAAATTACAAGATGAAATTATTTCCCACTTCTCCTAAGTGGTCACTAAAGAAATGTCTTGAACCACTTCTTGCACGTTCACATTGAACATGTGCAAGAAGTTACTACTTAAGTTAGATTTCTCAACGCTATTATTATTTCCTTTGTTGCAAGAAATGTCCCTTCATATTAGAGGAGTTGGGAATTGGGTGCTGCCGTATGCTACTCTCCCAAAGCATTTTGACACACCCTTTTCTCCTGACATTCTAGTTTACCTCTAGACCTTATCATCCAATACATGTTCACCCATACAACCATCCTTTATGATGTTCCCGGGCAATCCTAGGTCCTTGTCACCTCCACCCCTCAACTACTTGTCACATCACATCTTCTAGGATTTGCATATTCACTAGACGATTTGGGAACTGAGCACTAGCAATAGATGAGGAGGGTTTTTGGGTAGAGCTCTTCAAACATGGTATTAATTCACTAGTCCATTACATTGTTGATCTACTGAACCATGTTGCTTGTTTAGGGTTCCCTTCAACATAGTCCCACCATATGATACACCCGATTCACAAATTAGGGTCTAGCTTTGATTTGAAGAACTATCAAATGTTCATGGTGAGCCATACATTCTCTAAGTTGTATGCCTTTGCCCTCCATTGGATACTATCAACGATTCTTGATGAGATACATTTTTTGACCAAGTGTTAGGCAGGGTTTTGACACTAGTATCAAATCATCGACCATATCCTCACGCTCCAAGCCATCATAGAGGAGGCGAGGCGCCTGTTGCCGTCCTTATACACACTTGCAAATGTGGACCAAGTCTCAATCCACTTAGTGTGTCCTCGGAGACACAATGTCTAAGTTCAAGCCCACTGTCACCTCGACTTGAACTTCTTCCGTCTAGGCTTACTCCTAGGGAAGCCAAGGGGGGTAGACCCTAGTTACTATGTGAGTTAAAAGATTATGTCTAGGAGTTAATTTTAATTAGTTAGAGGTTTGGGGGAATCTAGCCTATATGAGAGTCAACAATGCAAAATGCAATATTTTAATGTAAAGGCAACCCTTTTCCTAAGTCAACTATGACTAGTGCCTAAGGTTGGGCAAAGGGGTCAACTAAAGTTACAAGGAGATCAGACTTTACAAAAGATTACAATTATATACAAAATAATAACTTTATACAATTTACCATTGAATTAGATACAAATGAAATGAAGTAATATCTACATTAGAGAATACAAATAATTAGATGCTACAACAATATACAACTATGAACAAAGAAAGGAAAGAAGCACTAACTTAAAGCTAACTTGACTTGATTTGTGCAGGGAAAGGAAAGAGTATTCAAGAGAAGATCACCACAACACAACAAGCCAACAACCCAAAGAATGAAGTGCCTCCACAAGATGCACAACTTCAAGGGGTTGTCTCAGTGGCATTCAACAACAAACCCAAGCAATGAAGTTGCCTCCAAAGGATGCGCAATTTCAAGGGGTTAAGCCAATTAAACCAAAACACAACTTAAACTTAAATGAAAATGCTCAAATGAAACCTCCAAGGGCAAGTGCGCAACTATTAGATTCACTTAGTTAACATCCACACAATGCTTAAATGAAATTGCATGTAAAGTAAATGGAGTTATAAAGTACTAGCAAGATTATTAAGCATCAACCATAAAAGATAGATCAATGAAAACTCCCCAAGGTTGTAGTGGATTAATTATGATTGATTAAGCTATTAGATGAGAGTGTGAATCCTAAAACTAAGTGTCTTCCCAAGAACTCTCTCCGCTTTTACCAAAAGAATTGTTGGGTGCTCAATAAGTGAGGCAAACATGGCCACACCCTAGCTCCATAGGTCAATCCGGGAACAAAAGTACTCCACAAGGGGGACACCTAGTGTCGTGAGACCATCCTTGATCTAGCACCCCCTGCTTCTTCCTTAGGTTCATTTTTTGGTGGCAAAGTTGAGACAGTTAAAGGTGTGCCTATTAAACTAGATAAATTTTATGCCCTATGGAACTAAAGATTGAGCCTTAAGAATTAGTTAAATTAAGTTGGATTAAGTGCTTGCAAGTAAAGAGAAATAAATTGCTTAAACTTGAAAGAGATTAAGTGATTAAACTTGAAAGCAAAGTAAGTACTTGGAAATAAAAGAATTGCTTGAAAAACACAAGTAAAGTTACTATGCCTCCACGGATTAAGCAATGAAATGAAAAAAGCTTTTAAGATCTAAAGATAAACCATACACAAGCACTAGAAGCAATAAACCACAACTAATTTCCTAGCCTTACAATATAGGATGGTTGGATTTGCCAAACTCTTTCCTAGGTGTAGGCAAATAAGCAAAGCAAAACACAGAAATTTTAAAAGCTTTTAGAAATGCAAGCCTTTGGGACTCCCTTGGGCTTGCTTACAACTTGAGAAAGGGGAAGAAGAAGGGGGTATTCAATACCCTTACTTAGGAGGAGTTTACTTGACTTTAAATAGTCCCAAATGGACTGTTCCTCCACGTTTCTGTCACAAACCTGCAAAAAACCAGCTAGTAAAACTTGCTGGAAAAGTTGCAGAAATGACAAAAAATATGTAGAAAATTTCTATTAATGGAAACCAGAAATTTTAAATATAAAAGCAATAGTATATATATTCGTTTTTGGTCTATTTCAGAACAAAAATCCACCCAAATATAGAGGAAGATGAACAGAAAAGCAGAACACAAAATATTAGAGGTTTAAAGTGGATGATGAGGAAGATTTCCAGATCTAAAATCTATATTCAAAACCCTTAGGTGACCTGCAAATTTCTTGAAACAATGCTACAAAAAAGAGAAAGAGGTGAGCACATTCATGTAATAAAACAAAATACTTTATTAAATCTACAAGATATACTCACTAGATCTATGATAATACTACCAAAAGATCTACCCAAACAAAATACTTTGCTTGAGATCCCTACTCTAGATCTACAACAAATGAAAACAGGAAATAACTAGAACAAAATCACCTCATTAAGCAATATGACACCAAATAGACTCTTCACACCATGCATCCTCCAAAGATTTATTGTATTAGAAGCAAGCTAGGACAAATACTTGCCCAAGCTTGAGAAAAGAAAGAGAGAGCAAGAAGAATGAGAGAGAAGAGTGGGAGAGAATGGAGAGGAGAGGAGAGAAATGGGTAGAGTAACCTTGCACCGAGAATAGATGTTGTTAAAATGAGGGAGGGGAGGCTCTTATTTATACTTGGGAGCCAAGAGTTACCCCTCTTGGATGCTTTCCAATTGTCAATCTCATAGCATCATTGAGCATCTCAAGAAGGGGGGCACACTTCCTAGGGTTTTAGTCACTTAGGGTTTTGGTAGATGAGTTGGAATGAGTTTTCAAGCATTTGAAAAGTCAAAGGATGAGGTGGAGGGACTAGGAAGGCACACCAAGGGAGAGAAGAGGCCCCACAACTTTATTTTTTTGTTTTTCTAAAGATTCTTCTAGAAGGGGCCCACAACTTCCCTAGGGGAGAAGACGTTTTGAATTAATGGGTAGGTGAGGGGGTGAAGTAAAGGTTAGGAAAGGGTTAGGATAACTTAGGAATAGGTTTGGATAACTTCTCCCACTCTTTCTCTAATCAATTTGCTCATATTACAAAAAATTGACAATTTTGACTTTGTCAATTCCAGTAATTAAATTGCTGTCTTGGACTAACTTAGACTCCTCATAATCAAACACCTAGCAAAACTTGTCCAATTGAGCTGAAACTTGGTCCAAGGGTGTAGGGGGTCTAATTCCATTTTTTTTGAGCAGAAATACCCCTATCAAAATCCGAAGGACCTAGTTTTCACATCTTTTTTTATCAAAAAGTAATTAAAATTACCATTAACTGGGTACTTTTAAAAAATTAAAAAAAATACCTTAGACTCGACGGAATTCTGCAAGACTCTAGAAGATGTCTAGAATGGTCATTTACAATATTCCTAGACACTAGCTACCATAGGGCTCGACCATTAGAGCGCTTTTCACCACTTTGGAGGATTATTGTGGGAGTGAAAAACTCAAGGGAAATTAATAAGGCTGGTTAGGCCAAATTAATAACCCGAGGAAAAAAACACTCGATGAAAGGAACTCCTCTAATGATGAAGTCCTTGGCAACCGACCTAAACTATGATCTATGCAGACCCATTACATTATTATCCCACGTAGGGGATTGGAAATTCCAATTACAAAAATATGTGCTGGAGGCCAAAACTGCCTTGTAGAACCAGAAAGTATTCAAACTAGTAGCACCATCAGGTACATATCATCATGGCACATGGAGTTGACCCCCTAGTTGAAATAGGTGGTCAACAACACCATTCTTTGAAAGTCTTCTATTGCTTTGTTAATTTTCAAAAGGCATTTGACTTGGTTACAAGGAAGGCTTTGTTCTTGAGACTTGGAGACATTGGCATCTCGAATTCTTTGCTCACTACTATTATGTGTCTCTATGAGATTGTCCTTGGCTGCCTCCACATATGTCATGGGTTGTCAAATTTTATAAGGAGCACCATTAGGGTGAAGCATGGATGTCCTCTCTCACTCACACTGTTCGGGATTTATATCGATTCGCTGGAATCCTTTTTGCATGAGCATGTCCAATCTAGGGAAGGTTGCCTCCTTTCACCATGTTTTAATTTCTATGCTCCTATTTGCGAATGATGTGGTTCCCTTGGCATCCACCCTTGGGTCTTGAAAGATAGTTAGACGTGTTACCCCTCATATTGGCATGAGTGGTAAATTGTGGTTCTCATTACATGATAGGAGTTCCAGGGGTGACATATGGGGATACACACCTTCTTTTGTTGGGAAATGGTTCACTTTTGGTTGGACATCTTGATGATTGTGGATATTCTTCTTTTACTTCATCACGGTGGTGCATGGGATGTTACATGTTGGATCAGTGGTTTAACGGTGGCATATCTTGGTTGATTGAATTTTGGGGTTAGGAGTTGGTGGTTTCATTTGATGACTTGGTTGATAGGTGTGAGATGCTCTTTGATGCTATGGTATAGATGATGTTGTTTATGGTTAGCCTAACACTTATACTTGATCTTTTCATTACGACTTTGGCTTCTGGTGGTTACTAGAAACAAAATCTTATGATACATATATGGTGACAAGCATATTATTATAATGTGCCACCCCTTTTAAAACCTTGCACCATCATTTAATACACATATGTTAAAGGACAAAGTGAAGGAGCATATTATCATAATGCAAAGGGGTCACCCTCTTCATTATTTAATAATACTAACCTCAACATTAAATCGTATGATGCCCCAAAAGTGGGATGATTTCATCACAAAAGATATGGTCCAAAGTGGTCGTCCCCATTTCTACCACTTAAAAATATGACATCTTCTGGAGGGTGACTTATGATCATGAGGCGAGCTAATAAAGTAAATTATGAAAGATATCACATGAGGGGAGAGGTGATGCCATACTACATGGCTTAGCTTAAGTTTTTTTCAAGCCGCCACTTTATTCGATAGCTTTGTTAGCTTTGTTCTGGGGTCCCACTTTCGCCGAGCATTGAAGCCATGGCCTTCAAACCAAGTCCATGCTTCCATATTATCAAAAAGTAAAGGTATCTGAAACTATGAAATCATTAGTTCTAGGTATGGCTATCATATTGGATCTACCATTTGCTTTCCTACTAGTTAAACTGTTTACAAGCTTTAACATAGTCTTGTCAGAATTTTCCTTCTGAGTACTGTAATTAGTAATTACTATATACCGAGTGCTATACCAGCTGCTTCTATGCAAGATATAATCTTAAGATATCAATAACTTGTAGTAAAAGTTAAAAAAATATATTCTGCCATAAACTAAAGTAACTCGGGTGCTAAGCTCCTTTGTTCTGACTCTCCATCTCTGCTAGGCTCACTTTTAGTTTTCCTCCGCCATTCAGTCGGTCGATCCCAACCTTTTCTAGGATGTATTGGGTCTTGATTCTTGAGACAACTGTGATGGTCGCAATGGATCACGGTGTAGATAACATCTTGTCCCGATCCACTTGCAGGGTCCATTCCTCTTCCTTATAACCAAACTTATTGCTTTGTTGGATGAAAGACTTAATTCCAGACATCATTTTGAGCATTGGGTTCCAGTTTTTTACCGTCCTCGTCCATTTTTTGTTGAAGGGATTGAGCCAGGATATAAACCTTCTTACTAGTTCCCTCCATTCTGAGTGTTCTCCTTCACCATTCTCATGATCATATCTCTTACGACCAATTCTGAGTGTTCTCCTTCACCATTCTCATGATCATATCTCTTACGACCAAATTCTGAGTCCATGGCTTTCTTAAAGACTTTTCTCCTGTTTATGGTATTCTTTGGGTTTGGCAGTGAGATGCTAGAGGGCTCCTTTAAGCTTCACCTCCAAACATGGCTCTCTCTTGAGTTCCCATCCTCCTATATCCTTCCACCTTCACTCTTACCTAGGCGGGGGATGATGTTCCATATATGCAGGTCTGTGTACTTCCACTTGCTCGGAGTATCTGAAATGAGTGGCCCTCTTCTCTCCCTTGTTGACTTTCCTTTTACCCTCTGTGACAACGATTGCTTTGCCTTTATCAAAGTGGGCTGACCCCCTCTGGACTCTCATTAACTGCATGGACAACTCCTCTCCCTGCTTCCCGTGTTTGTTGCAACCTCTACCGGCAGGTCTTGCCACCCTTGGACGCGACTGGTGTTTTTCCTTCGAAAGTTCAATGTTCAGGTCCCAGACCACTTGCCTCCCCCACCTCTCAACAATTGATAATATTGGCTTCATTTCTAGAGTTATAGGATAAGCTAGCTTGGTATCTGATTGTATCACCTTCTTGTCTTGTCTACTTTAGGTCATTAAGATCTTCCTTATTTCTGTCATTATCAAAGTGTGCTTCATGCTTCAAGCATTCGCTTCCATGATAGACTACCTTGTACCATGTTGACCACCTATTTTGACTCGGGGTCAGTGTTATGTACCATGAAGATATGTACCTTGTGGTACAACAAGTTTGAAGACTTTTGGCTCAACAGGGAAAATTTTGCCCCCAACACGTCTTTCTATGTAATCAGAATGTCCGCTCCCCTGTGTGGGATAATAATATAATAGGTCAGCATGAGTCAATTTTTTAGTTAGTTGCCTAGGACTTTATCATTAGGGAAGTCCTTTCATCGAGTGTTTTTTTCCCTTAGTTAATTAATCAGGTCTAATAGGCCATTTTAATTGTCCTTGAGTTTTTCACTCACAAAATCCTCCAAAGTGGTGAAAGGTGTTCTAATGGTCTAGTCCAAGGGGTGACTAAGGTTTAAGATTGTTGTAAATGACCATGCTAGACATCTTCTAGAGTCTTGCGGAATTTCGTTAAGTTTTGATAGTTTTTTTTTTAATTATTAAAATTTTCCATTAATTTGAAATTTTAATTATTTTTGATGTAAAATGTAAAAATTTGGTCCTTGGGTATTTTGTATAGGGGTGTGAGTACTCAAAACAAATGGTAGATGACCCCCCACACCCTTGGACCAAGTTTCAGCTCAATTGGACAAGTTTTGCTAGGTCATTGTCCATGGGGAGTCAGAGTCAGTCAAAAGTCAGGATTTAATTGGCTAAGGTAAAAAAACCATTTTTTTAAAAAGTGAGTAAAGTCATGAGAGAGAGTGGGGAAAGGTTTCCTAACCTTTTTCCTAAGTTGGAAAAGTGCTTTTCCACTTAAAAGACCCCCCCTTGCTAAGCCAACAATTTAAAGTGGTAGTTCCCTAGCTAAAGGTGCACTCCCCTTGCTCATCAACTTGGCCAAAGTGAAACCCTAAGTGCACCCCTCCTTGAGCCTAACTTCATGTTGGGTGAAAGGTAAAGGTGTTTTCCCCCTTCCCCTCTCACCCCTCAAACCCTAAACCTAGCCAAAACCCTAAAAGTGCGCCCTCCTTGACTTTGTCCTTCTATCTTTGATGTGTGACACTTGGAGCTCATCCAAGAGGGGTCTTTCCTCTCTCCCAAGTATAAAATAATGCCTACCCCTCCTCATTTTTCCATCTGTTCTCAGAGCAAGTCTATGCTGCTCAAATCTCTCCCACTCTCTTTCCCATTCTCTCATTGTAAATCTTGCTGCAAGTATTTGCAACAACATTTTCTGAATAATAAAAGAAGTTTTGGAGGATCTATGGTGTGCATTGAGAGTCTTCTTGATGTTGTTTGTGGTGTTCTTGCTGCGTTTCATTTCTTGTATTTCTTGCTTCATTAGTTTAACTTGGAGACCCAAGCAAAGTATTTGCTTGGGAATAATTGGTAGTAGTATTGTTATCAGCTTTGTGATTGTTTTTTTCAAGTTTGGAAAGTATTTTGCAAACTTATTTGATGCACTTACCTCCTTGTTGTATTGTCTAGCAAGAAAATACTCATTTGCAGGTTACTAAAGGGTTTGGAGGACTGAATTTCAGATCTGAAAATTCACTCATTCAACCATCCAAGGCTTCATTTATATTTTTGTTCTCATCTCCCTCTTTTACTCTTACATTGCAACATATTTTATGGTTTGAAATAGTCATTTAAACTACTTTTTATGTTCATAAATTTTTCTTTTAATTTCTGTTTATGTACTAACAAAAATTAATTAATTCTAAAAGTGTTTTGTAGCATTTTCTAGCAAGCATAGCTTGCTGTTTTATGCAGGTTCTCGCTAGGTTAATGGGAAGTGTTGATCAAATTTGGCCCAAAAACACTTAAGGAAGCTTCCAAGAGTTTGGGTACCAAACCCCCTTTCATCTCTAATCTTCTAAAGCATTGTAAGCAACCTAAGAGAGTCTCTTGGGCTTGCATTCTTTTGTCTAAATTAAAAAATCTGATATTGTAATTTAGCTTTAGTTTGCCCACACCTTGCAAAGAGATCGACATAGCCATCCATGCAAAATTGTGAAGGCTAGATTATATTTTAATTTTCTGTTTTTTCTTTTTATTGTTTGTCCCACTTCTCCCATAAAGAGAAGGTTGTGTGGCTAGTTTAATTCTTTCATTTAAGTTATTTTTCATTTCACCCACCTTGGCACAAAATCTGTAGACTTGTCCTCCACATTGTGCCATTGTTGTGAGGTTGCAAAGTTACTTATTTTTTGCCCACCTTTGTCCTTAAGGCAAAGTTATGTGGCTAGGCATTATATTTTATTTCCAAGTTATTTCAAACGTTAATTTTCGCCCACACCTTGCAAAGAGATTGGCCTAACCATCCATGCAATATTGTGAAGGCTAGTGTAATTTCTTGTTTTGGAAAGTAATTGAATTTGTGCCCTGCCTTCTGCCCTGTATTCCCTCCCCTTGCCACTTTGTAGATTTTGGGTAACTAAGAAAGGACAAAAGGATCGTGTGGCTAGATTAATTAGGCACTCAATCCATTTATTGCTTCTACCACAAAATATGGTGACTTGGGAGGCTACAAGGGGTTGAAGTCGGGGATGGCTTCACGACACTACGTGTCCTCCTTGCTTGAGCGCCCAAGCATTCTGGATTTGACCTGTGGAGCTAGGGAAGGACCTTGTTTGTCCTTCTTCTTGAGCGACCAACACTCTCTTTTGGTTGAAGGGATAGGGATTTGGGGTAGTCACATAGTATAGGGTTGCATCCTCCACACTAAATCACCCCTTTAATTCAAGAGAGACCTAAAATTTGATAAAATCAACCAACACAACTTTTGTTGCTGTCCTTATACACACTTGCAAACGTGGGCTAAGTCCAACCCACTTAGTGTGTCCTTGGAGGCACAATGCCTAGGTTCAAAGTCCATTATCACCTTGACTTAAACCTCTTCCTTCTAGGCTTACTCCTAGGGAAGCCTAGGGGGGTAGACCCTAGTTACTATGTGAAGTTAAAACTTAATTTCTAGGAGTTGATTTTAGTTGATTAAATGTTTGGGGGATCTAACCTATATGCAAAAGCAACAATGCAAAGTGCAAGATTAGAGATGCAAAATAAGTCCTTTCCCTAAGTCTACTAAGACTAGTGCTTAAGATTGGGCAAGGGGTCAACTATGTTTAAGGGAGTTTCGTTTTTATAAAGATTACAACAAAGATTACACAATTAGACTAGATACAAATAAATGAGATAAACAACTACTTACAAGGTTAATACAAAGACTATCTAAAAGATATAACAAATATACAATAGGTACAAATTATGCAAAGCAAAGCAACTAACCAAGCAACTAATTTGCAATGAAACTTGAATGTGTAGGTGAAGAAGATATTGCTCAGAGGAAGAAACAACCATAACACATCAAGCCAACTATCCCAAACAAGAGTGCCTCCAAAAGGATGCGCAACTCAAGGGGAAGTTTCACTGGCATACACAACCACAAGCTCCAACAAATGAAGAAGCCTCCAGGGGATGTGCAACTTCAAGGGAGGAGACCAATCACATAAAAAAAAAAAACTTAAACTCAAAATTAAAGCATGAAAGAGGCCTCCAAGGGCTAGAGCGTAACTTTTAGATCACTTAGTCTAAATCCACAAATGCTTAAAGTGAAGTTGCATAAAAGAAGTAAAAATTAAGTGCTTACAAGGTGTAACTTAAGCATAAACCACACAAGATACCCAAGTAGATTGCCCAAGGTTAAGTGGATTGATTTTAGGATTAATTGAGTTGTTAAGTTAGAAGTGAATCCTAGACTAAGTGACAACCCAAGAACTCTCCCCGCTTGTACCAAAAGAATTGCTGGGTGCTTAATAAGTGAGGCAAACAAGGCCACACCCTAGCTCCACAGGTCAATCCAGGAACAAAAGTACTTCACAAGGAGGACGCCAAGCGCCGTGAGATTGTCCTCGATCTAGCACCCCCCGCTTCTTCCTTAAGTTCTCTTTTTGATGGAAAAGTTTGGACAGTAAGTGGTGGGTGACCTATTAAACTAGGTTGATTTTAGGCCTAAGAGACTAAGATAACTCGAGTTAAGTTAGTTTAAGTTAGATCAAATTAGTTAAGGTGATTGCAATAAGGTGTTTGTGTAGAGAGTGTGCTTGCAAAGTAAAGGTACTTGAAAGATAGACTTGAAAAGTAAAGTACTTGAAAAGCAAATTGCAAAAAACTTAAATGCTTGAAATAAACCACAAGATTATACATTGCTCATAAGATTTCAAGACATGAAAGTAAAGTACTTAAAGAGATAAACTTGAAAAGGCTTGAAGTACTTGAAAGAGACTTGCAAGAAATTTAAATACTTGGAAAAATAAATTGCATTAAGTGAAAGTACTTGAATGTAAATAACTTGAAATAGCAAAGTGCTTGAAAAAGTAAATGACTTGCAATGAAAGTAAAAATAGATGAAAGAATTAAACAATTATGCCTCCATGGGCCTAAACTAGCACAGGATTATTACTTCTTAGATTTAGATTATGTAGACCATTAAGCATGTGAAAGAAGCAAAAACCATGAACTAATCTAGCCTTACGATTTTGGGGGTTGGCATAGCCAAGCACTCACCAAGGTGTAGGCAAACAAAAGAAAGTAAAATGCTTGAAATGAAACTAAACTAAACAACCTCAACAAGTGCACAAGATGGAGGACAAAGCCTTCCGATTTTGTGCACAAGATGGAGGACAAAGCCTTCCAGTTTTGTGCACAAGTGGGTGCAAGAAATGGAAAATAAAACTTGAAAGTAAAGCCTAGCCACTCAACCTTGTCATAATAACAAGTGGGGCAAACAAATAAAGAATAACTAGCTGAAAATATATACTACTTCCTAGCTTTGCGATTTTGGGGGTTGGCTTAGCCAAGCACTCACCAAGATGTAGGCAAACAATAAAAGAAAATTGCAGAAAATTATTACAAGAGAGAAGTGTGACGAGGTAAAAATATAGCTCCTAATTGTTTAGCATCGTATTACACTCATTCATTAATTTGTCAACCCGATGCTCAATGTGTGCTTATGAGGCACTCTGTGCAATTTACACAGAAAAGAGGATTAGCACAATGTAAACTATGGATACGAAAAAAATGAGTCACAATACTTAGATCTTCAGTCTTGTTGTGGTATTTCTAAGGACTAAGTTCTCTCAGATATCATAAGCTTAACCCCTGAATGTTCACTTAATCGAAATTCATAAGTACTGTGGTTCTGTAGCAAATGTGCATACTTATCCAAAAAAAATATTAAGGTTTATGGAATTCATAAATTATTATCACACTGACATAGCAAGAATAGTCATGGCAACTTAATGATCTGTGAATGACGTCAAAACTATTGTGGTAGTAGGATCTACACATATCCAGATTCAATCATGAAATGTTAGGATAGGAACATATCTTATTCTAAACGCTGGCTGAAATATATTAGCTCTAATAGTCATTGACTGCCATTACTCAACAATGTTTAGGGCAAATTATGTAGCACGTAACCATTTCTCAACATACCATGAAAAATACATAAACTAACAATCCTACATAAATCTGATCAACATATATAAATCTAATTAGCAACAACAACTATGAACATAAAGTAAATGGTACGGACTGTACCTGTGAGTGGGCCCATGCTCATAGTACTTCCGTACTCACACTTGACTAAGCTACCAATAGAGAGTTATCACTCACAGTAGAAATTATATATCGGAAATTATGAAATCAGAAACAATAGTCACCTAGTTCTGTGCTTAATACATCTCGTACAAAAATCGTGTCCTTGCTCAAGCGAGCACACGCATATATGTACAGAATGCATGGCTAAAAATAACTCTGTACACAGAGCACCAATCCCCTATATTCTAGGAAATTCGTTGAAACAACTAGATGCAAGATCCAATGGCTGCTTCAATTCTTGGATGCACCTGGTGGATTGTTACACTTGTTCCTTATTTGGATTTCACAATGTGCGATGAGGTAAAGATGCTGAGCATCTTATTCAATGCTCACGGTTACTCATCCGTGGCCTTATGCTGATCTCCTTTGGTGCCCAACGAAATAACATCAACCCTGCCACTTGCCCATGTGTTAGCTGTACATTCAAGGTGCTACCGTGCTGTTGTAAGTGCTGATATTTATATGCAAAACGGAACGTGGAATGTTGTGTTGTCAACTGGACATATATCTTCTTAAAATACTCTCTCTTGAGAAATATAATTTATATATCTCCATAAACTGCCTTGAAGATATCTTTAAAATGCCTTGCATAAATACACATCTTCGTATTCTTCAAGAGAATGAACCTGGAACCTTGCATTCTATGGCCAGAGTTAATGTTATTGAAAATCACATACATTTAATAATTTAAATATTTTTTAAAATTCATTCTAATTCTAATTTATGAACATAAATTAAGATGATTATGTGGCAGTGGTAATACCCGTGAGAAAGGTTGGACTTTATAGGGATAAGTCTGTGGAAAACATAAAAAGGCGATAGGGAACAAAAATGATGCCAAAGTGGGGGTTCATCATCTCCCCCTTGTCGATCTGGTTGCATGTCCTCATGCAACCTATTCCTCTTCTGCTATCCCTACATGGACTGCTCCCCAGTCATAAGCTGGGTGCCAAAAATCACTTGCATTGTAATTCAGTGTTACCGAAAGCTTCCTCTCCCCCCCCCGCTCCACCTTCGGAACCCCGCTCCAAGCGAATCCTCCATGGAAGCTTCTCCGGAAGCCTGCTTCTGAATTTCGTAAGCTCGCTCCAGGGTGCAAAATGGGCGCTTCCTAATGAATCTTGCTGGCCTATTGCTCTATTCTTCTATTTCTTTAACAACATTTGTGGAACTTTCCCTTGGCTGTTATAGAGTTGCTCTCATGGTATGTTATAGAGTTGCTCTCTATGGATCTTACACTGTGTTGACTGCCTATTCAACTAGGAGGTCAACTCCATGTGCCATGAAGATATGCATCATTAGATGCTAATATGTCGAAGACAATTTGGTTCTACTAGGCAATTTATGCCTCCAGCACAAATTTTTGTAAACGGAATTTCCGCACCCCTGCGTGGGTTAATAATGTAATAGGTCTGCATGGATCATAGTTAGGTCAGGTACCTTGGGATGTTTTCATTGGGAGAGTTCCTTTCACCGAGGGTTTTTTTATCCTCAGGATTTTAATTGGGCTTTTCAGCCTTATTAATTTCCCTTGAGTTTTTCCCTCACACCTGCAATAATTCCTCCAAAGGGGTGAACGCCGTTCTAATGGTCTCATCCTCTGGTAGCTATTGTTTAGGAATGATGTAAATGACCATGCAAGACATCATAGAAAGTTTCGTGGAATTTCGTCGAGTCTAGTTAGGGTTTTTTTAATTAATTAAATTTAATTAATTTTCCTAAGGTTGGGATTATAATTATTTAATTAATTAATTGTATTGAGCAATTATTGTAAAAACTAGGTCCTTGGGATTTTGCTAGGGGTATTTGTGCTCAAAAGAAATGGAAAGGCACCCCCTACACCCTTGGGCCAAGTTTCAGCTCAGTCAGACAAACTTAGCTAGGTGTTTGTCCACCCAGAGTCAAAGTCAGTCAAAACAACAATTTTTATTGTTAAGTCAAAAATGTAATTTTTGTAAATTTGAGTTAATGGGTTAATGTTAAGATGGAAAAGGGCAAGAAAAGTCATCCCTAACCTACCCAAACCACATCCTAACCATTACTCACCCCCTCACCCTTTCACTCCCTCATTTCCTCACGCCCCCTAGGGGGATTTGCGCCCCTCTTCACATAGAAACCTTAGGAAAGCAATTTGATTGCTTTGTGGGCCCCTCCTATGAGTAGTGCGCCCCTCCTAGCCTACCACCTCATCCTCACTTGGTCCCACGCTCCACCTCACCCATCCACACCCTCAATCCATGCCAAAACCCTCATGTGGTGCGCCCCTCTCCTTGAGATCATCTCCTTTGCTTGGTTTTGGACACATGGCTCTCATCCAATAGGGTTCACTTTGCCTCTTGAGCTATAAAAGAGAGCCTCCCCTCACTCATTTCTTCACCAATCTTTGAGCTAGTGTTACTCTACTGAAATTTTGCCCCACTTCTCTTGCTCTTGCCATCTTGCATTCCATCCCATTTTTTTCTTGAGAGTCTTGGAACAACTTGTTGCTGCAATACTCTCCCATTTAGATTAATAAAGCTTTGGAGGCTTTAGAATCACCAAGAGTATTCTGGTTGCATTCTTTCATATGAGGTGACATTGTGGTGTTTGAGTTTATTGTGTAGTGTTGAGTAGATCTTTAGTAAAGTAGTTTGCTTGAGTAGATTAGCAAAGAGTATTCTTGCTGGTTTATATATGTTGGATAGCTAGTTGTTTGTGTTAATGTTTAAGCCATTATTATAGTTCTTTGCATTTCAATAGATAACAATAGCATAACACAAGATCACTGAGAAATACGCAATCACAAGAGACACAACAGTTATCCTGGGAAACCCTCTAGGGGAAGAAAACCCAGCAAAACTTCTTTATTATAGATAGCCAATACA
The DNA here is from genome assembly GCA_032191745.1 of Picea mariana. Classification (NCBI taxonomy): domain Eukaryota; kingdom Viridiplantae; phylum Streptophyta; class Pinopsida; order Pinales; family Pinaceae; genus Picea; species Picea mariana. The sequence goes on from JASDQU010243140.1 coordinate 20,206, forward strand.
ATGCCAAGAGATAACTCAAGCTAATACAAAAGATCCTCTCCCAAAGATGCGCCACTCTCTCTC
>JASDQU010243140.1:21229-34981 GCA_032191745.1 Picea mariana
ATTGCTTCATCCCTTGTGCTAGCCATACCTTTAAAAGTCAAGGAGGAGACGTCCCAGGCCTAGGTTATCTAAACCTAGGGTTGTGCTGATTCTAGGGTTTGGTGATAGGGCCTTGCCTTAGCAACACTCTCCCTCACCACACTCTCGTGTCTTGATTTATCCTTTATGCTAGCCGTTTTGCCAAGTTAAACCTAAGGAAGGAGGAAAGAGCACGAGGCCTTGCTTAAGCAACACCGGAGTGAGCCTCTTTCCCCTAGGGTTTTGTTTCTGGGGCCCTGCCATTGCAACACTTCAGAACCCTTCCCTCTAGTCCTTAGCCTTTTTCCTTCAAACTTTGCGTCCTCCCTTGATTTGACTCCATCTACCCTTGAGGCACTGATCTTAGGTCTCCAACGTTGAAGTGATAGTGGTCAAACAAACTTTCAAACTCTTATAAATTGAAACCCTAACTAACTACTAACCCTAATAAGGCTGACATCATCCTTGGTTATTCCATCTTGACGCAACAAGTTTTCTTCATAGACAATTAGATGATGGTTTAAAAGCATTTATTGAATAAAGGATTGATTTGACACACTGACTGCTACATCATCTTGGTATATATCGATGAATTGATATTATTTCATTGTTGTATTTATAAACATTGATCTCGTCAATATCTATTCCTTATGTATTGATATCAGATAGTTATATGAAGTACTAACCCTTTGAATCATAGCCTGCATGTATTAGTCTGCTTTTGCTTTGTTCCGGGCAGGTGTTCTCATTTGGGCCTACACTTCATTATTGGCTGTTTAGCCCGACTATCTGCTCTTGGTGGTGACCTGTGAAGAGGGAATTTCACTTTGACCTTTATACCTTAGCCTCTTCAAAACTCCAGGTTACCGGGGACATCTCCCCTGGGCCTAACCTCCCTAAAAAGAAAGAACCTCCCCATCGTGGTGACATTGGGTGGGGTAGGTTCCCGTTATGCCAGTTTGGCCTCTATCTTCTAGCCTTTTGACCTAGCTACAAACTGTGCGATAACAAAGCCCACTATCACCTTGACTTGAACTCCTTCCGTCTAGGCTTACTCCTAGGGAAGCCAAGGGGGGTAGTCCATAGTTACTATGTGAGTTATTAGATGTGTTCTAGGAGTTAATTTTAATTTGTTATATGTTGGGGGAAACTAGCCTATATGAGAGGCAAGCAAATGCAAATGCAAACCTTCAATAACAAGCAACCCTTTCCCTAAGTCAATTAAGATTCGTGCCTAAGGTTGGGCAAGTGGTCAACTAAAGTTACAACAAGAGATTACAAAAGTTTACAATTAGATACAAAAGAATTACTTGATACAATTTACAATGGAATTAGATAAAAGTAAATGAAACAACTATCTAAACAAAAGAATACAAATAATACTAAAGATACAACAATAAACAACTATGAACAAGAAAGGAAAGCAAACACTAACTTGACTTGATTTGTGCAGGGAAAGGAAAGAGTACTCAAGAGATAATCACCACAACACAACAAGACAACAACCTAAACAACATAGTGCCTCGACAAGGTGCGCAACCTCAAGGGGTTGTCTCAATGGCATTCAACACAACTACAAACCCAAACAAGAAGTGCCTCCACAAGATGCGCAACTTCAAGGGGTCAAGCAAAGATGAATCCAAGATCAAATAAAAGGGCCTCCACGGGCAAGTGCGCAACTTCAAATGGACAATAGATAAGACAACTGAAAGCCTCCACGAGCAAGAGATGCACAACTTCAAAGTAAACTAGCTAATCATCCACAAGAGCTCAATAAAATAGCATATAAAATAACTTATATGAAAGTGTTTGCTGAAATTAAATAGCATAAACCCATAGAAAGATGAATGAAATTAACCCAAGGTTGAAGTGGATTAAGTTTTAGGATTGATTAAGTTAGTTAAATTAAAGTGTGAATCCTAAAACTATGTGACTTCCCTAAATCTCTCCCGGCTTATACGAAAAGGACTGCTGGGTGCTCAATAAGTGAGGCAAACAAGGCCACACCCTAGCTCCATAGGTGAATCCTGGAACAAAAGTATTCCACAAGGGGGACACCTAGTGCTGTGAGACCATCCATGATCTAGCACCCCCTGCTTCTTCCTTAGGTTCCTTTTTTGGTCGCAAAGTTGAGACAGTTAAAGGTGCTCTAATTAACTAGATAGATTGAAATCCTATGGATCTAAAGTAAAATGAGCCTTAAGAATTAGTTAAGTTAAGTTGGATTAAGTGCTTGCAAGTAAAGTGCTGTAAATTGCTTAAACTTGAAAGAGATTACGTGATTGAACTTGAAAGGAAAACAAATACTTGACAAGAAAGAAATAGCTTGAAAAACACAAGTAAGTTACTATGCCTCCACGGCTTAAGCAATGAAATTAAAAGAGCTTCTAAGATCTAAAGATAAACCATAAACACAAGCACTAGAACAATAAACCACAACTAATCACTTAGCCTTACGATATAGGATAGTTGGCCAAACTCTTTCCTAGGTGTAGGCAAACAATAAAGAATTAGAAGAATTTGAAAGGGAACTAATCCGAGCCACACAACCTTGTCTTAAGGACAAGTGGGGCAAACTAAAAATGAAAAACCATGCTGAAAATAAAACTAATTAACTAGCCTTACGATATATGATGGTTGGCTTGGTCAAACTCTTTCCCAGGTGTAGGCAAACTAGAAATTAAAAACGTAGAAATTTTAATTTGCTTGAGAAATGCAAGCCCTAAAGACTCTCTTGGGCTTGCTTGCAACTTGCGAAAGGAGAAGAAGAAGGGGGTATCCAATACCCTTGTTTAGGAGGAGTTTACTTGACTTTAAATGGCCCCAAATGGGCTGTTCCTCCATGTTTCTTTCACAAACCTGCAAAAAACCAGCAAGTAAAACTTGCTGGAAAAACTGCAGAATTGACAAAAAATCAGTAGAAAATTTCTGTTAGTGGAAACCAGAAATTTATAGTACAAAACCAACAGTATATATATTCGTTTTTGGTCTATTTCAGAACACAAATCCACCCAAATATAGAGGAATATGAACAGAAAAGCAGAACGAAAAATATTAGAGGTTTTATGTGGATGATGAGGAAGATTCCCAAATCTGAAATCTATCTTCAAAACCCTTAGGTGACCTACAAATTTCTTGAAACAATGCTACAAAAAAGAGAAAGGGGTGAGCACATTCATGTAATAAAACAAAATACTTTGTTAAATCTACAAGATATATTCACTAGATCTATGATAATACTACCAAAAGATCTACCCAAACAAAATACCTTGCTTGGGATCCCTACTCTAGATTTACAACAAGTGAAAGCAAGAAATAACTAGAACAAAATCACCTCATTAAGCAATATGGCACCAAGAAGACTATTCACACCATGTATCCTCCAAAGCTTTCTTGTATTAGAAACAAGCTAGGACAAATACTTGCCCAAGCTTGAGAAAAGAAAGAGAGCAAGAGGAATGAGAGAGAAGAGTGGAAGAGAAAAGAGAGGAGAGGAGATAAATGGGTAGAGTAACCTTGCACTAAGATAGATGTGTCAAATGAGGCAGGGGAGGCTTTCTTTTATACTTGGGAGCCAAGAGTTACCCCTCTTGGATGAGTTACAAGTGTCACACATCCAAGAGAAATAGACAAAGTCAAGGAAGAGTCACCTTTAGGGTTTTGGTAAGTTAGGGTTTTGGTAAGTGAGTGAGGGGGTGAGGTGTAAAGGGGGAAAACACCTTTTCCTATGGTCAAACATTAAGTTAGACACCCAGGAGGGCGAATTTAGGATTTAGGTGGCTTTTTTCACTTAAACTTTTTAATTCCCACATGTCAATTAGCTAGGAAACACCACTTTAAGTTGTTGGCTAAGCAAGGGGGGTCTTTTAAGTGGAAAATTACTTTTTCAACTTAGGAAAAATGTTAGGAAACCTTTCCCACTCCGTCTCATGACTTTTTACTCATTTTATAATAATTTGACAATTTGACTTTGTCAATTCCAGACTGACTTAGACTCCTCATGGACAAACACCTTGCAAAACTTGTCCAATTGAGATGAAACTTGGTCCAAGAGTGTAGGGGGTCTCATTCCATTTCTTTTGAGCACAAATACTCCTATCAAAATCCCAAGGACTTAGTTTTTACAATTTTTAGCAAAAATTAATTAAAATTACCATTAACTAGGTATTTAAAAAAAAAAAAAAAAACTATCTAGACTTGACGAAATTCTGCAAGACTCTAGGAGATGTCTAGCATGGTCATTTGCAACATTCCTAGACACTAACTACCATAGGGCTTGACCATTAGAACACCTTTCACCACTTTGGAGAATTATTGTGGGAGTGAAAAACTCAAGGGAAATTAATAAGGCTGGTTAGGCCAAACTAATAACTTGAGGAAAAAAAAACACTCGATGAAAGGGACTCCTCTAATGATAAAGTCCTAGGAAACTAACCTAAACTATGATCCATGCATACCCATTACATTATTATCCCACGTAGGGGAGCGGAAATTCCAATTACAAAAACATGTGCTAAGGCCAAAAAAAACTTTGTAGAACTAACAAGTCTTCAACTTGGTAGCACCATCAGGTGCATATCATTATGGCACATAGAGTTGACCCCCTAGTTGAAATAGGTGGTCAACATTGCCATTATCACTGTATACTCTACCCATTCAAAATTGGTTCGCAACCGCCATTATCACTGTATAACATTGCCATTTAGAATCACTTTACAGTTACCATACTTGCTATAACATCCACCTTGATAAATTTCATTGAGCAGGTGGGGTGGGGAAGCAACGTATTTTTGCACTGCCAAAACGCTAATTGTACAGACCCGCCTGGAAGAAATTGTGGTCACCATAGATTAAGGTTCCATTATATATATCAATTATCATTACTTGGATTAAAATTTTTTCATATTAAAATTCAAGATTTCATATAATTGTGTTTTTGGAAGGTGTTAAGCTAATTAGTGCATAACTTACTGATTTATGAAATATAAAAAGAATTATGAAAAGAGGCTATAGATATAGAGGGCCACGTTTTTTTCAAGGTTCAAAGAGTCACTTAGCAAGTGGTTATTATAAATCAAGGACAGTATCATGTATCGAATATGGCATTAATGACAGAAGCAACTACAACATCAGTTTCATAATTTGTAAATACTTTTGAAATGGACACGAAGAACATAATTTGTAAATACTTTTGAAATTGACGTGAATAATTAATAAATGAGTTAAAAAATGTAGAGGAGAAAACAAGCACCTCAGTGATGGAATTTATTGTTTAAATGCGAGGTGACAAATTACGAGCAAAATGATCGAGTGTCACAACAACAAATTCAAGATCTCAAGAAGAAGTTCAATGAGTTATCAGAGAAAGATGAAGAAAATTCTTGCTTAAGGAATTCTAATGAAAGCCTACTCGCACAAATTAAGAAGTTACAAAATGAAAAAACCACGATAGAAAAATAGCTCATCGATAAAGAAACATTAATCGATCTTGAATTAGGGGGTAAATTCCAAACCATTGATAAAGAAACCCTTATAGACTCAATATGTTATGTGCCTTAGATATGAAAATGCTATCACACACAAGATATCCAAGATTACGATAGAAAATCCCCTTTACTTGATTATATTAAAACACCTTAAGGTAGGGCATGTTAAAATCTCTATTCTTGCGCCTAGACACTTTATCACCTTATGTTCTCAAGCAAAACTTGTAGAAAATAATATTTCTGAACATATTATAAAATGCACCTACTGAAAATTTAATTGCTGGGAATAAAAAATACCGCGGAAGCAAAATACACCAATTTCCACACATAGATATTTCTTCCCTTTAAAGGTCAACTTTTCATTAATTTAGTCCAAGCTTACAAGGGCTCCCTAACTGGGAAAATAGTTCACTGAGAAAAGAATCAAATTACGACAAAACCTGGCTGTTCTAGCCCTTAATTGAAGAAACCCTCTGCACAAATCTGCCTACTAGACACTTAGATCTGCACTAGATCTACTTGCTGGTCCTCAGATCTGCAAGATCTGCTGCTTGTACCTCAGATTTGCTAGATTTACCTATTGATACCTAAGACTTGCACTAGATCTTCCCATTGGTACCTCAACTTTGCTCAAGATCTGTCCACTGGTACCTTAGATCTGCTAGATCTGCCTGTTGGTACCTCATATATGCTAGATCTGCCCGTTGGTACCTCAGTTTTGCACTAGATCTGTTCGTTGGTACCTCAGATCTGCTAGATCTGCCCACTGGTACCTCAGATCTGCTAGATCTACCCGCTGACACCTCGGATCTACACTAGATTTGTCCGTTGGTGCCTCAGATCTGCTAGATTTGTTTGTTGGTACCTAAGATTTGCTAGATCTATTTGCTGGTAGCTTAGATATACTAGATCTGCCTATTGGTACCTCAGATTTGCTAGATCTGTGTGTTGGTACCTCAGATCTACTAGATTTGTTTGCTCGTAGCATAGATATACTAGATCTACCTGCTGGTACCTCAGATCTGGATTAGATTTGCTTTTGGCTGCATGGGCCCAGAAATCGTACAACCTTTGCCTCCACGCTGGATAGTATGGCCTCCACAAATTTTTGGCTGTTGGGTTGTTCTTCCACTTGCTGCTACTCCTTGTTCTCTCCTCCTTCAGACTTAGCAAAATTCCTTCTTTGCTCTCTTTGTGTGTCAACACACTATGAGTCACTCTGTGTCTGAACAAAATTCCTTCTTTGCTCTCTATGTGCACCACTGTCTCTCAATATCTCTTTGTCTTCTCCTTTCACTTTACCTTCATTTTATAACATTGAGTTTTGACCAAATCTAACATAACCATTGATGACTAAGTCTCCAAAACCATAATCTCTCAATGAGATTGACGGTTGAGATTAAGTCTAGATCAATGGTTGAGATTCATCTAATTCACTAATGTAAATACTTTACATTTTATTAGATTAATCAGTCAATTAATAAAAGTCTATTCACTTTAATAATTAACTTTAATTAAAGTGAATTACAAAGGTCCGAAAAGACTTTTGGACGACTTCCACATGTCAGACACTAGACTTGTGGGGAAGTTCCTATCCGATGCTAAAACATCAACATGGCAACACTGTACAATGATCATTTTATGGAAGGAATCCACTCTTATTTGCTTGTCTCTTAAGATAGGGCGACCTCTCAATAGCTAAGCTCAAATACAAAGTACTCCAATACCTATTCCATAAGGACTCCATCCTTATCTATAGCTAACTAGAGAACCGTAATCGTAACCACCTCTTGATACCTAGTGGACCTTCTTTAATGAGGCCACATTACATTTATTCCATGCTAACTAACTAGCGGGCCTTATTTAATAATAACCACAACGATTCTAGTCCACTTTACATTGAATGGCCACCATAACTATGCTATTATTACTTTAGTGGGGCCTTCGCCTTCATTTTATAACATCGAGTTTTGACCAAATCTAACATAACCATTGATGACTAAGTCTCCAAAACCCTAATCTCTCAATGAGATTGACAATTGAGATTAATTCCAGATCAATGGTTGGGATTCATCTAATTCACTAATGTAAATACTTTACATTTTATTAGATTAATCATTCAATTAATAAAAGTCTATTCACTTTAATAATTAACTTTAATTAAAGTGAATTACAAAGGTCCGAAAAGACTTTTGGTTGACTTCCACACGTCAGACACTAGACCTGTGGGGAAGTTCCTCTCCGATGCTAAAACATCAACATGGCAACACTGTACAACGATCATTTTATGGAAATAATCCACTTCTATTTGCTTGTCTCTTAAGATAGGGCAACCTCTCAATGAGCTAAGCTCAAATACAAAATACTCCAATACCTATTCCATAAGGACTCCATCTTTATCTATAGCTAACTAGAGAACCCTAATCATAACCACCTCTTGATACCTAGTGGACCTTCTTTAATGAGGGCCACATTACATTTATTCCATGCTAACTAACTAGTGGGCCTTATTTAATAATAACCACAGTGGGTCCAATCCACTTTACATTGAATGGCCACCATAACTATGCTATTATTACTTTAGTGAGGCTTTCGCCCCCCCCGCCCCCCACCACACCACCATTACAACCCTAGGGAGGATCTCAACACAATCAACGTGGAAAAACCAAATGTCCCTACCATTGAAGTTTTATTGGATGAAGGGCATCTAGAAATTGAGATCAAGAAACAATTGATGAGGTTAAGAGCCAAACCATGGAGAATGGAACCAATACAGATCCAATCGACATCGTAAATTAGAATGATGCTTAGGTTGGAATGTTATCAACCAAAGAATCACTGAATGTGACAAATAAAAAATGTTCTAGCACAAAAATCAAGACATGAGATAAAAGGATGCCCTATTGCCATCCAAATCACAAGAGTCATAGTATTGCTCATCAAACTAGCCACTGACAAAATGAATATGATTATAAATGACATTCTTCATACATTTAGAAGAATTGCAATTCCAGAATATAGTGGGGATGAAATAAACACCCTAATTGGAGACACAAGACAAGAAGTTTTGTCCAAACAACCAACCAACAAAAAGTCCCAATGAAGATTGACTTGGGATGGATTGATCCATATACAATGCAATAGTTCTCTTTAACACTTTGAAGATCATACTGTTTCATTTCTTCAACCATGGCAATATTAGGAGCAAAGCATTAGGTGAAAACATTGCATGCAAGAACGAAGACGTAGCTTTTCCAAATTATGCTTTGAGGAGAAAGCATCTTTGAAGGGGAGGCAATGTAAGATACATAAAATATTTTCAAAGCTATTTTCCCCTGATGATGGGTGGAGTGTCCAGTCGAAACGTTGGGAAATGTTTTGAATTCTAAGACAGGTTATACTCCAAAAGATTCTATACCAATACATAGAATACATAAATAACATTACATAATAATCAATAATAGTAGTAATAATAATAAACCACTAAGGGTCATAACCCTTTATCATAACCTTTCACCTCATGACCCCTCAATGTGTATATACACCTTCATGAAGGTCATTGTAAATTATCACATTTTTTAGTTATTATATATATATATATATATATGGATTTCGACTATTTATCCTTCTTATGTTGGACATTTTCTCGTAAATGAACTATTGCAATTAGTGCCTTGAACTGAACTTCATTATTGTTGGCCTTTTTTAGACCTTCCATAAGGCCCTCACCACTTCTGTAGGTTCATTTACAATTTAACCCTCGACTCCTATAATCTCAAAACTCTGTTGAACTGAAGCTTACACCAGCATAGATCCATCTTAAATCTGGATCAATGATGCACTGAGAGGGCTAAAATCCCTCGAGGTGCAAACATTTTTTAGATTGCAAAAACTTGAGGGAAGATCTGCACCTCAAGGGATTTGATCCCTCTAGGCACATGATAGATCTGTAGATAAGATGGATCTCTTATTTATTATGGATATTTTATTAATGGTTGTGTTTCCTCCAAAACAAATTGGAAATTTGTGGCTGTGTTTCCTCCAAATCAAATTGGAAATTTACTAGATCTGTTTTGAACAATTTATGTTCAAAATGCCATACCGATAACAACATTCATGGTAAAACAAAACATCAATAGGTTTATTGTTTGTTAATTCCTCTGGCTAAATTTTGTCTGAAAATCATATCCATCATATAATAACTGCTTGTTATTATGATTTGGTTATGATTCACTGTCAGCTCAGCTCAGGAGAGCCGAATTGAAAATCCATTCATCAACAATGCCATTATCATTGAATTAAGAGGCTCCAAAGCTGCAATCATCTCCACATTGCATAAGAATTCATGGTTTATAAATTTATTGATGGACATATTTGTGTAGGGACAGTGTTTGGCATATGTGCGCAAAGATTCCAAGATTCACAGTACATACCGATACTCACTGCCTAGTCTCTTCGAGCCATTTACATGCTTTTTAACATTTCGGAAATATGCAACAATGATACATCTATATAAGTGAAATCACAATAAGCTCGGATCTGGAGTTAAGATGGATCTATTTTTAACTTTAGATTAGGGTCGGCAATGGGCATTGTATATTTTTTACTTACTTGATATTTTATAATTTTTAAGTGCCATGTGTCAGCTCCATGTTGAGAATGGATGGAATTACACATCTCTCTCACATTGGGCTGTAGAAAGCGCCTCTTGGCGCAAAAAGTCCTCCAGAATTTCATCCATGTTTTGGTCCGTTATTTTTTATTTGGCACTAGCTCATTTAGAGATTGATATCAAATTGAGGTGTCATAATATGTATCTCTTGAGATTTGAGATTCTCTCCACCTTTGCCCTTCATTCTAAAGGAAACTAGAACAAATTTTGAAAGTCATATTAACGCACTTGCAATAGTTGAATCCAACTTAGTATTACCACATATAGGTAAACTTGATTTCTCACTTATGTAGCATGGGTTTGCATCCCTTACTGCAGTGGACACGTTCTTTGCCCCTATTTGGGACCAGGCAACTCATAGGTATCCTGGATATGCACCAAGCTATTCCTTTTTGTTTTCATGTATTCTCCTTACTTTCAACGACTACAAAGTCATTCAGTGCTCGTTTTATAACACTTGAAATCAAAGCATCATTTATGGTGGGAATGAAGCTGTTAATGAGATTTTGTTGTGACATCTCAGAGTGATGTTTGCCCCTGCTTTCTTGGGGAGGAGATTGAATTGATCATTACTTGTTTCACAGAGAGAGAGAGAGCATCTTTCAGAATATAACTTCATGTGATTGCTTTGAACTTTATAAAGTAGATCTTCCATTGAAAAGGAAATACCCTCTTCTTTTTTTAATCTAAATTTGATTGATTGAATGCTGGTCTTCCAGGGAAATGTTGCTAGACCCTATGGAAATGCAGCTGTTCCATCATGCACGGGAATTCTTTTGGAAAACAACTCAAAAAAACCTAAAGGAGGAAAGTGGGCAAGGAGGACATTCAAAATAGTTTTATCTTATGATGGAAATCTATTTGACGGGTGGCAAAAACAGCCAGGAATGAATACAGTGCAAGGGTGATTGAACAGTCTTGAAATATTTCCTATTATGTGATGCTAATACGAAGTTTAAACTTGGTAATTCTACACCAAGTGAACAAACTAGATAAATTTCTAAAATAAAATGTTCTGATAGGTGGTGTATAACATCTTTTCCATGATAGAAATGTGTGCATATCAAATGATATATGGAGCAGACTTATGAATCTTATTTATTTTTGTTCTCTTAGGTTGGTTGAAAAATCTCTTGGAAAATTTGTCGATGAGAAGAAGGCTCAAGAACTAGAGGCTAAAAAAGCTTCAGTTGAAGCAGCTGTGGCTGTTGCTGGACGTACTGATAAGGGTGTCAGTGCCTTTCAACAAGTTTGTTCGTTCTGTAAGTTTTTACTGCAGGCTTTCAGACATGTTTAAATTGTCAAATAAAGTGTCTTTTTACAAGTTGATTGAAATCATTGATTCAATCAATGATTTATCCACAGGGCCATAACTCATAAGGCATACTGTTTGTAAATACTAAATATGAAACCCTAGTCAATGTTATAAACTATGAAACTTTTTTGGATGGAGCACTTGAAAAATGGATCTATAGAAGAGACTAATATGTAGTATATATTATTTCTTGACATACCTTTTTTTGAAGAATCGATTTCTATTTATAAAAAGTAAATTAAAAAATATAATACAAAACAATCAACCTGCTATTATGGGTTCCTTTCTTTTCCAGAAAAAAAATCATCAATGGACTAAAATTTCCTTTTGCCTAAATCATACAGTGTTACCACTCAAACCCTCACTTCTTGTGATAAAGTCCTAAAGCACAAGTAAGACCTTGGAGGAACTAAGAGGGGCTTCCTAGTACCCACTGTCACCACACTAGATCCCTCTCTCACTTTTGGCCAACTCTTCTGTGGCACAAGGGGGGTATCCCTAGAATAGAGTTGCTAAAGCAATGCAATGAAGGTTCAAGGTGAAATGAAGAGTTGCTTTAGCAAAATAGAAATTATAGCATATATTTTATGAGTAGGGTGATGGGTGGACCAAGACTAGTGTTAATCCATTGGACAAATGGAGTCAAAGGATAAAACTAGGAGGGCTTTTTTCTTATGTGATTAGGAAAGGATGTAGCTGGAATGAACAACCTCCACTAAAACAGAAAATTATTTTGAGGAACCAAAATGAAGGAGGACCTCCAAACATGCATGAGGGTGTGCTTATTGATGGGCATGCAAATGAGCTAATAACTCAAATGAAGAAGATACAGCATGAACATTTCCAGCAATAGACACAAAATTTGAAAAGGGGAATAAACCACGATTAAACTTCTTTGGAGCAAGGAACAAAGTTACCCAGATTTTAGCCTGATGCAGGACCTCCCATCCTACAACCCTTTTATGCAGTCTTCTGTTGTAACTGCATTGTAAACCTCGAAATAGGGGTGCCAAGGATCGTCTAAGCTTCTCTGATTCGATCACTAACAAGATCAAATATCCACATGACCACAGTTTAATACAAAGGCGCTAAACCTTGTTCTCCTCATATGCCCAAAGGACCTCTTCCCTCTCTTCGTATGATCGAGGGCTATGACCTCGCTCAACTCTTTTAGGCGCTAACCTCCCATCGAGGATCGACGGTCATGCTTGAACCGGCGTGGAGATCTACGATCAGGGACAATTGCGAAGTCCCAACTAGCACGCCATTTACCTCATTTCCTGAGTTCCGCAATAGAACTGTTCGTTGGTAGTGGAATCGATGCCAACCATTGATTTATTGGTAGGCGACGATGGATGCTCGGTGTGGATTGCAGAACCAAAACTTGTGCGGACGTTAACTCAACCTTTGAACTCCGTAATGGCTCCCCGTCGTCGATCTTACTTGTGCTGATCCGACGATCAGGACTTAATCGGATGTTGATCCGACGGTCCTCCTCTGTGTACTCCCAGATCTGACGACTGCTGTAGCTTTCTTCTTCAAAGGATGACTTCATCCTTCGATGGTCACGCTCTGTTCTTTCCTTAGATCGATGGCTCCTGTAACTTCTTCCACCATGGCTGCGTGAGCTACCTTAACCTCAATAGCTACCCAATTACGAATACACTAGGATCCTCAATCCTTTCCAGTGATTGATGGTCACTGGGACATTTCTGCGATCTAGTTTAGTTTACAGGATTGCGTCGAGACCTTGTCCTAAGAGTTTTTCTCCTTAAACCTGCAATCAATTCTTTATTCTGCAATTACACACAACTTAACATACACATGTTCGTCAATTATGAGACAAAGATTCACTTAATTTTCACAGAGACGTACAATGCACAGATCTTCTCGAACAAAGAATTTTTCATTCATCAAATGTACACTTACTGTACATACAATTACATAGCCTCACATGCCTTCCTTTGCCTTCATAGACCTAATTAACATACAATTGGTCCGCTCGGTCTCTGATCTAATTCTTCTGTTAATTGGCCACTTCCAATCTCTTGGCCTGATTTACATTCGTTTGGCCACACTCAATGCTCGAAGTCTTACAATATTTGTACAAAAGGATTCTGCAACTATTTCTGGTTCAGATCCACAATGCACTCAACCATATCCTAAAGATCCTCTAGATCCATACAATCCTCAACCAATCCTAATCTAGGATTCACAATCCCTATGAGATGTTAATGTTTATGCTATTATTATAGTTCTTT
>JASDQU010243140.1:72764-84198 GCA_032191745.1 Picea mariana
TTTACTGAAACACCTAACAGTTCAGTTCTATGATAAGGGTTTATACACAGTCCAGTTTTCTGATCTAAAATCTCTTGGGTAAGGGTCTTACTGTGTGAGGGTTTGGGCATTTATTTACCTCTGTTGGGATTGTGTTTTCTCCCTATGGCCCTTGTGCTTGGTGGCAAGAAAGTTCTTGCATTCTTTGGCATTGAGATCTATTATAGATCTATGGACTGAACCTTTGTCTGAGCATACTAAACTAGTTCTACACCTCTTGTGGTTACTGTGCTATCTTCAAGGTAAGGTTGCTGTACCAGGTATGTATCTTACTCATCTCTTTTAGATCTGATCTGATTTTTATTACAGAACTGTCTTGCATTGAGTAGATCTGAAGAAATGCTTTGAATACATAAGTTTTCTATGGTGAAATGATTGGTCTAAATAGTTAGATCTGAAATCTGTGTTTTAGTTTTGTAGATCTATTGATATGTTTAGATCTATTCATTGCTACATTGGATCAGAGTACTATCTTTAGATCTGAGTTTATATTCATATGTGATCAGAGTTTTCTCTTAAGTTGTTGTTGTCCTTCTTAGATCTACATACTATGTGTTCTCTCTCTGATTGAGTTACAAATCTAGTTGTTTTTGATCATTGAAATTTAAAAGAGATCACTGTTTTGCAAATTTACTCTAAATCTAACACAACCATCGATTCAACTTAACAACATCAATCTCACTCGATAGGGTTTGATGTCCACTTTCGCTTCCACTTTGAATAGAGATTGGGAAGAGGTGATGTTGGAACTTGGTCTCTCCTTTTTTGGTAGACTGGCTCCTTTTCTAGCTCCTATTTTGGTTCTTTTTTGTCTTCAGATTTCTTGTTCGAGCTAGCTTTTTAGTTGGAGTCGTCGAACTCCCCAACAAATCCAAACTTTCTCTTTTGAGCTACCTTGAGGATCATGATGTTGCAAGAGATGTAAATGACTTGTGCTTCTAGTGTTGAAAATCTTTCCTCCTAATCATCCCTTTGATTGTCACTGTACTCATCCACCATCGCTAGGGTTTGAGACTTCTTTCTTTAAGCCAATTTTTCAATCCTGCAATTTCCCACAAAATCCTAAAGAAAACTTATTCTAATACCAATATTATCTATAAATTGTCGTGGATATTCCACTGGAACAGTTTGTCACAACAAAGCTTACAAGTTTTTGCAAAATCTTTGTTATGTAGTGTTTGCTTAAGATTACAATTTAATATTACTAGCTTAGTTGCTCAAAATACTTAAATAAAATGAGAATGAAGTAAAAGAAGCTAAAACAAATATCACACTATACACATAATGAACACAAGATGTACCTCGGAAACCCAATATGGGAAAACCATGCTAGAGGGTGAGGACCATGCCTTTATCTTTTCTTCTCAGATATGAAATGCAAATACAAAGAAAGATAAATTCGTTGTGGAGTTTCCATCGACACTATGGCCTATATGGCTACTACAGGGTCTTCTACTTCCTCTGTTATGCTCACAATATCCCACTCCCTTGCTTTGCTCAACTATGGAACAATAAACAATACGACAAGAATGGAACCCCTTAATTTCCTAGTGGCTCAATATTTAATATGTGCTAATAGCTATCTAGGATTAGGGTTACGGTCTTTTGCATACCACAACTCTCCATTAGGGTTAGGGTTCTAAATCCTCTTGAATCTTCTTGAAAGTCCACATGTGACTAGCTCCACACGTGTGAGTAATGGGAGTTGACATGGCATCCACTCGGTACCATGGTGGTCAAAAGCATAGGTGAACTCTCGGGAACATCACTTCCTCATACAAATTTTGATGGAGGTGATCTTTTGGAAAACTCTCGATGTGTAGAACAACGTCGAGAGGCCGAGAACTACGTCTGCAAGGTTTATCCTCAACTCTCCATTAGGGTTAGGGTTCTAAATCCTCTTGAATCTTCTTGAAAGTCCACATGTGACTATCTCCACACATGTGAGTAATGGGAGTTGACATGGCATCCACTCGGTACCATGGTGGTCAAAAGCATAGGTGAACTCTTGGGAACATCACTTCCTCATACAAACTCTGATGGAGGTGATCTTTTGGAAAACTCTCGATGTGTAGAACAACATCGAGAGGCTGAGAACTATGTCTGCAAGGTTTATCCCCAAAAAGGCCATTTAATGCCTCAAACGAGCTCTAGGAATTTCCTGACCCCAAATCACCAAAATAGGACCTGCCCCTGACATGGGCCATACAAGCTGATAGCTTGAATTTTTTCAACCAGAAAGTACCGAAATAGATGACAAATTACATAGTGATCCATTTTCGATCATCTCCTTTTAGAGTACAGCTTTTCCCTTGTTGCTTTTCAGTTACAAGTGTTTTAACGATGACAGTTTTTTTTTAACATTTGTTTTAATTTTTTCCATTTACATACTAAAGCACCAGATGGGGTTATAATACATTACATTGATTAAAGCATAGCAGGGCATTTTTTTTCCGGTGTTGTTTTGATAGGTGGCAAACCTTTTGCAACAGAAGCCTTAAGAGCTATCAGTATTACTGTTATATTACGTACCTTATCATTTCTTCTATCATGTTATCTTGATTTTTTGTCATTAGCCAATTTGGATGGCTTTCATATCTTGAATTTATTAATATCCCTGGGAAGCATGTTGTATTTTAAATAATTGAGTTGTCATGATAAAAGTTATCTAGAGTATGGGACATTGTGTATAACATACTTTTGCGTCAGTTCAGGTAATATTTTCAATCATGAACTGATTCTCAATGGGAAGCTCAAGGCCTTAAAACATGCAAACTTCAGGTTGAAAGTCTCTTAGAGACTATAAAGTGGGACGAGAAAGGCTTGGTAGTTGCAATTGCGCAGCATATCGATACAGGGGCTATTCTGATGCAAGGCTTTGCAAATAGGGAAGCTGTTTATAGAACATTGACATCTCGCAAAGCCACATTCTACAGCCGATCAAGATCATCTCTGTGGACTAAAGGAGAGACTTCTTCGAATTTCATAAACGTGTCAAATATATTTATGGATTGTGATCGTGATTCTGTAAGTTGTTTTAGCAACTGAGTTTCTGGTATTATTTGTTGTTTTTCTCTAAATAAATTATTTCATTTTTGATTTGTGGCAAATCAATGCTTAATATCCATTGACTTCGACTTTTTAAAAACTTTCAGATGATATATCTTGGGAAACCTGATGGGCCAACTTGTCACACAGGTGCAGAGACCTGTTATTTTACTGCAGCTTCTGATTTCATTAACACCCCACAGGTATACCAATTCTGCATTTCCTAAGAGTATGCACTGTCGTTTTCATGCTATATTTTATTTTCTGAAAATAAAACAATAAATTGTGTAAAGAAGAAATCAGGAGTGATCAATTATTATTTGCTGTCACATACTATTTGCAGATTRATTTTCTATATGACATTACTGATTCAGTTGAGGTGATATGATTGTAGGTTGAAACAAAAAGACTGCCGATGACATCATTATATTGCTTAGAAGATACAATTTCTCAACGAAAATTGGATGTAGTGGGTGGGCACAGTGGGAAGCCTTCATGGACAAAGCGGTTGTTGGAGGATCGGAAGTTACTTTGTTCAAAAATACGGTATGCATCCTCTGCTTCTCTTGTCTCTGTATACAAATTAAGCATATTTCTTTCCCCATTTTTTTCATATAGTTATATTTACTTCATTTAGTTCTAGTTTATTATTATTATTATTATTATCAGGAATCAGCTTCCTCTTATCACATTGTGGTTAACGTACCCAGATTTAGCATTATGGAGGAGCCATTAGCGTCATTCAATTTGGTTACCTCCAGTTAAGCAGCGGCGAGTGGGAGATATCTATTTCACCAAAGTCACCTAGGATTTGCCCCTGGCCCCAGCTGCCATTGCATGTGCTGGCGTGCATTCACAAGTGTGAGCACAAGCATTAGCATGTCACTTGGTGAGACTTGAATCAAGCAGGGGGCTATATTAGCTACCCGCTTTCACTGGCCTGGCAAGTTGTTGTTGACACTTAGTTCTAGTTTTGAATGGAGAAGATAAAGTGAACTTAGGGAACTTAACCCAAAGTGGGTTTTGAGGTGAGATTCTTTTGGAGAGATCTCACCCATGGATTAGAGATGGCTTGGGGTGATCCTAGCCATCCATCTTTAGGTTTCCTTATGGATGGTTCAATAGGGGCGCAAGGGTCAAGGGGAGGCTCATTCCTTCATTTGTTCACCAAGAGAGTTGTGAGAGGAGCAAAGGGATGATGATGGAAGCATTTGGTGAGGAGAGCTTGGGCACCTCCATTCATGGAGAGTGCTAGGAGGCTTGGAACATCATCTTTGTGTGTGAGTGTATTTGCTTTGAGGAGGGCGGACTTGAGGAGGAGGGCACATGCTTAGGAGGCAGTAGCAGTTCTTGTGCTACTTCAGATCTGACAGGTTCATCATTGAGGAGGCACACAACAACTTGTTTGTGTGCAAGGGATTCTCAGTTGGGTAAAGGAGAATCATGATAAAATAACAGGTGTGCTTGTTTCACCATAGATAATATCACTATATTGTTACCCAACCATAGGCAGAAAGGCCACCCCCGAGCACCTTAACCTTGATAGACAGAATAATTCCGGAAGCAATCACTAGAACCAATAACCAACCAAGGTAGCGTACCTCTCTCCAAAACTAGTGTGCCAAGTAGAAAGTCCAAACCATAACCAAAGACCAAGTCACCATTGCAGCAACTGCAACTCTCCTCCAGTCATGCGCACCACTAGTTGTTTTGAAGTCGTGAGAGTGAGTGAGTGCAAATGGGCTCTTGCCCTCTATTTATAGTCCTCTAGGTCACTTAACTGGGTCGACTTCTTTTCTTGGATGCTAATAACTTAATATAAATTATTCTCTTGAGCCGACTTGTCTTCTAGGGTTATTAACCAACTATTTAGGGTTTCCCTTGCTTCCCGGAATATTTCAGTCTCGTCAAGGGTTACACATAGAGGTTAATACCTCTCGCAGCTACCGTAACATCAACACTCCCTCCTAGCTAGGGAGGTATTAAAGGCAATGGTCTTGAGCACAAACAAACCATTCAACTGGTAACATCATCATAGCCACACAAACTATCTCATGATCACACAGATTAAATCAAGAGCAACATCATCACTATCCATCTAGATAGTCTCCATGGCAATTAGAACAATGCCATCCAATAGAACACAATTGTGTCTATCCATAGTAGTATWCAACTACTATCCAGTGGTACATAACCATCCTAGTAGCACACAACTACTAACCAGTGACACATGGTCACAACCAGTGGAACACATCCACTACAATAGCATACAACTACTGTCTAGAGTAGAGACATACAGTYTCCACAACAATCATATCATCTGATATCATCCTGCATCAACAATGTCATTAGCTGCATCACCTCTAAGCCGTACTAACATGATGCGAATGCATCATATCTAAGCTGTACTGGCATGATCTGGTGTATCATCTACATCATCTCTAAGATGTACTAGCATGATGCCAATGCATCATATCTAAGCGGTATGCCACCTCTAAGCTGTACTCGCATGATGTAGATCGTGCCTCATTGTGTCATCTCTAAGCTGTATGATCATCTCTAAGCCAAACTAGTATGACATATCTAGCATGATGCCAATGCATCATATCTAAGTTGTATGCCACATCTAAGCTGTACTTGCATGATCATATCTAGCATGACACGAGCCCCCTACATCATCTCTAAGTTGTATGGTCATCTCTAAGCCGTACTAGCATGACATATCTAACATGATGTCAATACATCATATCTAAGTTGTACTCGCATGGCCATATCTAGCATGATGCAGCTCACCAACATCGTCTCTAAGCTGTACTAGCATGAACATAACTAGCATGATGCAAGCATCATCTCTAAGTTGTATGTCCACCTCTAAGATGTACTAGCACGATGCTCCTCAGGTCACTGTATCAACAACTCCAACCATTTGTATCATATCTGAGCTGTACTAGCATGATCATATCTAACATGATGCAAGCATTATCTCTAAGCTGTATGACTATCTCTAAGCTGTACTAGCATGATACAGATCCATAGCTCACTGTCAGTCCATGATGCCACATATCAGTGCTCCCTCCCAATCGAGGAAGTCATCTCCTCCCTTACAACCAAGGGAGCAATCTCCACGTGCCCCAACTTGTCCCTCAAGTATGCAAACTTTATCTTGGACAAAGGCTTCATCAAAATATCTGCAGTCTGCTTGTCAGTGGAGATATACCGGAGAACCACTTCTCCCCTTTGGACTTTATCACGGGGAAAATAGTACTTGATCTCAATGTGCGTCAACCTGTCATGGAACACTGGGTTCTCTAAGAGCTTCACACAGCTCTGGTTATCACAATATATCATGGTCAAATCTAACACCTGATCAAATAGTCTAGAAACCAGCTTACGGAGCCACACTGCTTCCGTACAAGCATCACAAGCTGCAATATATTCTGCTTTTGCAGTTCTGAGTGCAATAGACTTCTGTTTTTTGCTAGCCCATGATATCATAGCAGATCCCATATTGAAACACATATCAGAAGTACTCTTTCTGTCATCTGTACTCGTTGCCCAATCTGAAGAACTAAATCCATGCAGCTGTACATCACTGTTTGAGGCGTATCTCAAACCATAATTTATCGTCCCATGAAGATATCTCAAGATATGCTTTGCAACTATCCAATGTTCTTGTATACGTTCCACCTAGAACTGGTTCAACATGTTCACAACAAAGCAAATGTATTAGGCCTAGTATTCACTAAGTACATTAAGGAGCCAATCAACTGCCGGTATAGGGACGAGTCTATTGGATCAGAATCAAAGTCTCTCAACTTCCTCAAATCTGTTACCATGGGAGTTGCCATGGATTTGCAATCCATCATCCCAAACTTTTGAAGGATCTTTACGACATACTTCCCTTGTCCTAGGAAGACTTCACCACAATTCTGCCATACTTCTAATTCCAAGTAGTAGTGCATGAGACCAAGATCCTTCATATCAAATTCAGTGGCTAGCTCCTTCTTACACTGAATAATGAGAGGCTCTGCACTTGTTAGGAACAAATCATCAACATATAATAGTAGAATCACAGGTGCATTATTCATAGCTTTGTAGTAGAGATTTGGATTGGCATGACTCTTGGAAAATCCAAGTCTTGTCGAGTAGCTATCAATACATGAATACCAAGCTTTTGGAGCTTGCTTGAGTCCATACAAGGCCTTCTTCAATCTGCATACGTGGGTTGCTTTTGGGTGTACCTCAAAACCTTGAGGTTGCTCTATATATACTTCTTCCTCAATTACTCTATTGATAAAGGTAGTCTTTACATCCATCTGATGTAAACTCCAACCCATGGAAGCTGCTAGAAATACGATGGCTTTGATAGATGTATATCTGGCAATCAGAGCAAACGTCTCATCATAATCTTCTCCCTCCTGCTGAGAGAATGCTTTAGCCACAAATCTCGCCTTGTATTTATCAATACTTCCATCTACAACATGCTTTATCTTGTAAACCCACTTTGAAGTAACTACAAACTTTTCTTTAGGTCTAGGCACAACTTCCCATACACCATTTTTCATAATAGATTGGTATTCTTCCATCATGGCCTCCTTCCATTCTTTCTGCTTGATTGCTTCCTCAAAGGTGGAAGGTTCTGCATTGACAATACTTGTCATGAGCGCTACATAACTAGAAAACCTTTTGGGTTTCTTGCTTTGTCTGAAGGTGCCATTGGGAGCTTTATACTTCTTTGCTTCCTGCAAGGTGGATTCAAGCCATGCTGGTCTCTTTCTAGTCTTTTAGGTGCAATAACTAGTTCCACATGTTCATGTGGTGGTTCTTGTTCTTGACTGGGTTGTTCTGGAGAACATGTACTTTCTTCTTTGGTAACTTCATGTTCTTCTTCTTCGTTGGAGTCTATAGAATCTTCTATAGACTTCCCAAATGCAATCCTTTCATCAAAAGTCATGTCTTTGCTGATTTCAACCTTCTGCTGACCTGGAGCATAAATTCTATATGCTTTTAATGATTCACTATATCCAACGAATATACCTTTCTTTCTTGAAGGTTCCAACTTCTTTCTCTTATCCTTGGGAACATGAATATAGATGGGGCATCCAAAGATTCTCAAGTGTTCAACACTTGGCTTCTTTTCAGAGAAGGCTTCTTCTGGAGTCATGTTCTTCAATATTCTGTATGGACTTCTATTCTGAATATAAACAACTGTGATGGGTGCTTCTCCCCATAGGAACATATATAGATTTCTATCATTCATCATTGCCTTAACTGGTTCTTCAATAGTTTTATTCTTCCTTTCAGCCACACTATTCTGTTGAGGATTATGAGGAACAATAAGCTCCCTCCTAATCCCAACTTCTTTACAAAAGCCAACGAGATCCTTGGAGGTGTATTCTCCTCCATTATCGGATCTTATTGTCTTGATCTTCTTATTTGTTAGGTTCTCTACTTTAGCTTTGAATTCTTGGAGTTTGCTAAATACTTCATCCTTAGTCTTTAACATATACAACCATGTCTTTCTTGAGAAGTCATCTATAAATGTCACATAGTAAAGAGATCCTCCTCGAGACTTCCCTGGCATAGCTACATACATCTGAATGTATTAGGTCTAAGATCCCTTTGGATCTATTCTCACTGCTTGGGAATGGTTTCTTAATATTCTTTCCAAGTGCACATCCTCTGCACACACCTTCATGTATTGATTGTAAATATGATATGCCTACAACCATCTGTTTTAGGGATGGCAAGTCTTGATAATGAAGGTGAGCATACCTTCTATGCCATAACTCACTAGGGTTGATTTCATCATGTACTAGAGCTTGAGTATTCTGACCAAGGAGTTTATACAATCATCTTGTTAGCTTTTTATCTTGGAAGGTACACCTTCATGTATTGATTGTAAATATGGTATGCCTACAACCATCTGTTTTAGGGATGACAAGGCTTGATAATGAAGGTGAGCATACCTTCTATGCCATAACTCAGTAGGGTTGATTTCATCATGTACTAGAGCTTGAGTATTCTGACTGAGGAGTTTATACAATCATCTTGTTAGCTTTTTAGCTCGGAAGGTACTCCGCATGTGTGTCTTGTATGTGAAAGTTACCTTGCACCTACACTACTAGACACTTGACTTTGTAATGGGTTTTTATAAAGTTGTGATAAAGTGGTTCTTTTATTAAAGTGACTTTTTAATAAAGTGTACCTTCTAATATTAAAATGACTTTATTTCATAAAGTGCACTTATGTAATAAAGTGAAATGTATTTTAATATTTTAAGTGATTTATTTTGGAGGGGATGAATCATTGTCCTTGATCTTGTAAAGGCAAGATTAGATCTTGGCCTTTGGATTTAGGGTTGGGGAAGGTGAAAAGACACTTGGGAAGTAAAATTTCATCTTCATATTTATAAAGAATGTATTGGGTAGTGTGCAAGACATATTAGGAGGATATTGAGAGATTTTTTGAGTAAGCTTGAAAGAGGAAAGAGGGCAGCAAAGAGGGTGCATTTCCCAAGAGATATTGGGCACAAATCCCAAGGAGAAATTTTTGTTTTGTGAGTGCTGTAATTTATTGCTATGACAGAGGCCATGTTGTACGGATTTGTATAGTTCGTACAATAGAAAAGAGGGCACAAAAATTGAGGCAAGTGTTGGCACGAAAATCGAGGCAACTTGGGATATTTGCCGTTGAAGGACAGTCCGTACAAAAATATATTGGCTCGAATTTCGAGGTGTTGTTTTTTCTAGGTGGGCCATACAACAATACAAACTTGGCATGTTTTTTGAGGCATAAATTTTTGGGATAGTTTTGGGTGGTATAAGTAGATTTCTCTTGCTGGAAATTGTATTTATTGTTGCTGATATGTACTTTCCTGAAGCTGAATAATAGATCTCTCTCTCTCTCTCTCATTGGGTTTCCCCACATTGGGGTTTTCCTTGGCATTTGCCTAAATTTCTGAGTTATTCATGGTTGATTGAATGTTGTTCATTGTGTTTATTCCACTGCTAAATTGCTTAGCAATGTGTATTTTTGCATATGGTAATTTCTGAATGTGAGTTTATACTGTTGATTTTTCAATAAGCTAGGTTAAGCATGTAGTTCATTTCAATTTGTATTTGTCTTAACCATAAACAAGAATGTTGCAGCAACCAAGATCACAAGAAGAAACACTATGCACACGAACACAAGAAGTATCCTCGGAAACCCTTCTCAACAAGGGAAGAAAACCCAGCCAAATCCTTTGCTATATTCTTCAAGAGAAAGACCTTCACCACCGATAAGACTTAGCACACAAGAGGGTGCTCAAACCTTAGAAGACTAGCGCCCAAGAGAGGTGCGCACTTTTCCCAAGAGGATGTACTTGCTGAAATTTCCAAACTTGTGTGAAGGATATGATTCCACAATGGAGAATCTTCCTTTACTTATATTAGACTTGTCATGTCAACAAAAGTGTCTATTGGCACAACAGGGCTGACCTCTCTAAGTCACATTATAATTAATATTAACCAGATTAATTATCTTTTACATTTATTACTAATCACATGAAGGTGGGGCCGACCTGTACCCTTTACGTTACAATTAAGGTTATAGGCAGGTCTGACTATTGAACAATTTTGCAAGGGATCTGATACACCCACTAGTACTCATTCACTAGGGGCACATCCATAGGGATGTCCATATCTCTGGCTCACTGCATTACACAGAAGAACCAAATCTTCACATGTTCACCTGTGCTCGTCCATAGGCACGTCCACTCAACAGATTTTTTCTATTGCATCACACAGGAGAGTCATCTGGAGTTTCTCGCCAACTCTGCTGCTTAGAGGAGGCCAATACATCATCTTCATTTCTGTTATCATGACGATGCACCCAACACTTTGGGATTTCACACGTTCACCTTGTGCTCAGCCACATGCATGTCCAACTCAACAGATCATCTTTCCTACAGGATAATCATCTGGTGTTCTTCTTGTTAATGTTTAAGCCATTATTATAGTTCTTTGCATTTCAATAGATAACAATGGCATAACACAAGATCACTGAGAGATACACAATCACAAGAGACACAACATTTATCCTGGGAAACCTTCTAGGGGAAGAAAACCCAACAAAACTTCCTTATTATAGATAGCCAATACAATGCCAAGAGATAACTCAAACTAATACAGAAGATTCTCTCCCAAAGATGTGCCACTCTCTCTCCTTCTTCTCTAACTGCAATTCCGAAACTTGTCTCTCAAAATGAGCAAGTGAGTTGTGTGTCTAAGTGAGGCGCTAGCCTCCTTATTTATACAAGACTGGCACGTGTGAAGTGTCTCTTCACTAGCAGGGCCGGCTTCTC
>JASDQU010243140.1:84248-95995 GCA_032191745.1 Picea mariana
AACATTTATCCTGGGAAACCCTCTAGGGGAAGAAAACCCAGCAAAACTCCCTTATTATAGATAGTCAATACAATGCCAAGAGATAACTTAAGCTAATACAGAAGATCCTCTCCCAAAGATGCGCCACTCTCTCTCCTCCTTCTCCAACTATAGTTCCGAAACTTGTCTCTCAATGAACAAGTGAGTTGTGTCTCTAAGTGAGGCGCTAGCCTCCTTATTTATACAAATCTGGCACGTGTGAAGTGTCTCTTCACTGGCAGGGCCGACTTCTCAAACTAGGTGGTTATAACCACCTTTATTATATTTCGGGGCCTCTTGATATATTTTGGGGCCAACTTCTTCTTTTGCCTTTTACAATTACATTATGACCAATCCGCAAAAGGGGATTTGGTCCTTTTACAATAGCCGACATGATCAATCCACAATGGGGATTGATCCAATGAATAATATATCAAATAATAATAAGAATACACTTTGCAGTTACATTATTTCAACACCTTTAACCGTCTCAACTTTGCCACCAAAAAAGGAACCCAAGGAAGAAGCAGGGGGCGCTAGATCAGGGATGGTCTCACAGCACTAAGTGTCCCCCTTGTGAAGTACTTTTGTTCCCGGATTGACCTGTGGAGCTAGGGTGTGGCCTTGTTTGCCTCACTTCTTGAGCACCCAACAGTCTTTTTGGTATAAGCGGGGAGAGTTCTAGGGAAGTCACATAGTTTTAGGATTCACACTTTAATTTAATCAACTTAAACAATTCTAAAACTTAATCCACCTCAACTTGGTATAATTTCTTAATCTTTTGATGGTTTATGCTCTTTAATCTTGCAAGCATTTCACTTGAGTTACTTTGCATGCAAATTTATTTGAGCACTTGTGGATAATTAACTAGTAGTTGCGCATCTCTTGCCCATGGAGGCTTTTACTTGCTTTATCTTTCACCCCTTGAAGTTGCGCATCTTGTTATGGCACTTCTTGTTTGGGTTTGTAGTTGTGTTGATGCCATTGAAGACAACCCCTTGAAGTTGTGCACCTTGTGGAGGTACTTCATTGTTTGGGTTGTTGGCTTGTTGTGTTGTGGTGATTATCTCTTGAATACTCTTTCCTTTCCCTACACAAATCAAGTCAAGTTAGTTTAGTTAGTGCTTGCTTTCCTTTCTTGTTCATAGTTGTATATGTTGTATCTTTAGTATTCTTTACATTCTTTTGTATAGATAGTTGTTTCATTCACTTGTATCTAATTCAATTGTTGTGTAAAGTACTTCTTTTGTATTTAATTGTAAACTTTGTAAAGTCTTTCTTTCTAATCTCTTGTTGTAACTTTAGTTGACCCCTTGCCCAACCTTAGGCACTAGTCTTAGTTGTCTTAGGGAAAGGCTTGACTTTGCATTGAAAGATTTTCACTTTGCATTGTTAACTCTCATATAGGCTAGTTTCCCCTAGACCTTTAACCAATTAAATCAACTCCTAGAATTAACCTTTAATCTCACATAGTAACTAGGGTCTACCCCCCTTGACTTCCCTAGGAGTAAGCCTACACGGAAGAAGTTCAAGTCGAGGTGATAGTAGGCTTGAACTTAGACATTGTGTCTTCGAGGACACACTAAGTGGATCGGACTCAATCCACGTTTGCAAGTGTGTATAAGGATGGCAACAATGACTACATTGGTCTCCCGAAGTCTTGGGAATCATTTATTCAGGGAATTTGTTCAAGAAGAAAGCTAACAAATTTTAGCAGACTATGGGAAGATTGCACTCAAGAGAAGAGAAGTTGGGAGATGATGAAAATCGAGCACTAGCAGCACATGCCAGAAAAGGAAAGAGCAGAAAAGAGGTTCATCCCCACAAAAAGACACAAAAGGCACAAAAGTTTCAAAAGGATTATTCAAGTTATAAATGCTACATTTGCCAGAAGATGGGACACATTGCAAGAAACTGTCTTCACTCAAAAGAACAAGTCAGAAAAGAAAAGTATAAAAGACATCATGCTCATGCCACAAAAGACGATGAACCTGATCAGAAGAAAGCCAAAGAAGATGATTCAAGCAAAGAATATGTATTGATATCAGCTCTTACAGGAACAGTTACTCATGGAAGTGACACGTGGCTTATTGATAGTGGTGCTTCTAAGCACATGACAGGTTACAAGGATTCTTTCTCAGAATTAGTTCAGAAGGATTCACTTCACAAGGTGAAGCTCAGTGATGACTATCAGTATCCCATTAAAGGAGTAGGAGAAGCTTCTTACAGATTGGATTCCGGAAAGCCTATGAAGATGAAGGATTTTTTGTATGCACCTGGTTTGAAAAAGAATCTCCTTTTTAACTCAGCATTGGATGAGAAAGGATTCATAGTTGCTTTCATTGATGGTGAAGTTCTCATGTGGCCAAGAGGAAAGTCTATTGATGATGTTGTGGTGATTGGTGTTCAAGAAGGAGGTCTATACAAATGGAAGGGACATTCAGAGTCAACATTAGTACACAACACAGTTACTCCGAGTGAGCTATGGCATAGAAGATTCGCTCACATACATTACAAACCATTACCGATCGTGAGCAAGATGGTGACAGGTTTGCCAGAGATCCAAGTGAATCATGAAGGCATATGCAAGGGATGCACACAAGGCAAGAATGTGAAGAACCCATTTCCAAGCAATGACAGCAAAGCCAAAGGAGCCTTGGACATCGTGCACTCAGATGTGTGTGGACCAATGTCAGCCACTTCACTTAGCGGGTATGTATATTATGTTTCATTTATTGATGATTTCTCACGTAAAACTTGGATTTATTTTTTGAAAGCTAAAAGCGAAGTATTCAACAAGTTCAAAGAATTCAAAGCACTTGTTGAAAACCTTTCTGATGTTGATGAAAGCAGCTATGGGAGACATCCTCCAGCTTACAAACCTGTGAGATGTGGAACATAGCAGCTTGTGAAGTCTTTCTCTCAGCTTACAAACCTGAGAGAAAGCCCCTATAAAGGATTCGTGGTTCCTGCCTGAGACAGAGTCAGGAATGTAAAGATGGCCTCCTCCATGACGTGAGAGAGAAGAACTCCAGATGATTATCCGATGTAAAAGCGATCTGTTGAGTTAGGACATGCCTGTGGCTGAGCACAAGGTGAACGTGGGAAATCCCAAAAGCGTTGGGCACATCATCATGAGAACAGAAATGAAGCTGATGTGATGGCCTCCTCTGAGCAGCAACAGAGTTGATGAGAAGACTCCAGATGATCCTTCAATTGGTGGCAATGGGAAAGCAGATCTGTAGAGCAGACGTGCCTGTGGACGAGCACAGATGCATGTGTGAAGACCTGGTTCATCTGTGTAATGCAGTGAATCAGGTCCATGGCATCCCTATGGATGTGCCCCTAGTGGATGAGCACTAGTGGGTGTATCAGACCTAGTGGAAAAACTCGGCAACGGAAAAAACCCGGCAAGGATCTTGAAAACATTGGCTCGGAAAAAATCGGTGAAAAAATCGAAAAAAATCGGAAAAACTCGGCAAAAATTAAAAAATACATAATTTATTCATTTTTTTTCAAAATTTTAAACATTTTTCATATAAAGCAACAACAACATCATATAAACAAATAGGCACATAAATACGGAGAAAGAACCGATACATCAAAGTCATTACTGAAAGTCTGAAACCAATACAAATTTTTTTCTCGATTTACCGATTTTTTCCAATCTGTGGCGACTTTTACCGATTTTTTCCGAGTTTTTCCCGAGTTTTTCAAAAAAACGCGATTTTTTCAAAACCCAAAAAATCGCGATTTTTTGTTTTGAAAAAATCGGCAAGCTAAAAAACTCGTGATTTCCCCGATTTTTGCCGATTAATCGGCGATTTCTTCTACTAGGGTATCAGATCCTTTGCTATATGTTGTTCAAGAGTCAGACCTACCTGTAACCCTAGTTATTGTGTAAAGGGTATAGGTCGACCCTATCTTATTGTGTCTAAAGATAAACTGTAAAAGATAATTAATAGTAATATTGATATTAATTATTATAATAATAAATAATTAATATGAGGTCGGCCTTGTTGTGCCAATAGACACTTTAGTTGACAGGACAAGTCTAATATAAGTAAGATGAAATCTTTCATTGTAGATACATACACACTTACGTGTTTTGGAAATTTCAGCAAGTACTTCTCTTTGGCAAAGGTGCGCACCTCTCTTGGGCGCTAGTGTTCGAGGGCTTAAGCACCCTCTTGTGTGCTAAATCATTCTCGGTGGTGAAAGGTCTTTCTCTTGAAGAATATAGCAAAGGATTTGGCTGGGTTTTTCTCCCTTGTTTGAGAAGGGTTTCCCAGAATATATCTTGTGTTCTTGTGCATGGTGTTTCTTCTTGTGATCTTGGTTGCTGCAACATTCTTGTTTATGGTTAAGACATGATGAAATTAAATGAACTACATGCTTAGCCTAGCTTATGAAAAATCAACATCTGAAAAGAAGATAAAGATCTTAAGGTCAGATAATGGAGGAGAATTCACATCAGATGAATTCAAGGCATTCTGCAAAGAAGTTGGGATTAAGAGGGAGCTCTCTACTCCCTACAATCCTCAGCAGAATTGTGTGGCAGAAAGAAAGAACCGAACAATCATGGAAGCAGTAAAGGGCATGATTCATGATCAAGATTTACCGATGCATCTGTGGGCAGAAGCATCCAGGACCGTTGAGTATGTGCAAAATAGAAGTCCCCACCGTATACTTGGGAACAAGACACCAAAAGAAATGTTTACAAGTGAAAATCCAGAGGTCAGCCACCTGAGGATATTTGGTTGTCCAGTGTATGTGCATGTTCCCAAGGACGAGAGATCGAAGTTGGATCCTTCAGGCAAGAAGGGTATATTTGTTGGATATAGTGAGACAACAAAGGCATACAGAGTCTATATCCCTGGTCACCGATAGATTGAGACTAGCAGAGATGTCACCTTTGATGAGGATGCAACTTTCAATAGATCGAGACAGAATCATTCAGATGAGGCCCATGATGAGGAACTTGAAGCTCCCAGAGTTGTAGATACAGATGCAGGCGATGATGTTGTACTAGAAGATCATCATATGAAAGAACCACATAGACCTGCAGATTCATCCAGAGAGATGAATACAAAGAAGAGAAGACCAGCTTGTGCTCAAGAAATTACTCAGGATGCTGAGAAGTATGGTGCTCCAAATGGATCTTTCAGAGAAAGCAAGAGACCGCGACCATACTCTAGTTATGTGGCATTGCTAAGTGACATTAATGATGTTGAGCCTGCTTGTTATGAAGAGGCTACATAGAAGAAAGAATGGAAGGATGCCATGATTGAGGAGTATCAGTCCATTGTAAAGAATGATGTTTGGGATGTGGTTCTGAGACCGAAAGAGAAAACAGTGGTAAGTTCCAAGTGGATTTACAAGACGAAGCATTCAGCAGATGGCAATGTCGAGAAGTACAAGGCAAGGTTTGTGGCTCGTGGTTTCTCCCAGAAAGAAGAAATAGATTATGAGGAGACATTTGCTCTTGTGGCGAGATACACTTCGATTAGAGCTATACTTGCAATAGCTGCAGTAATGAAGTGGAAGGTACATCAGATGGACGTGAAGACAGTTTTTCTAAACAATGTAATAGAAGAGGAAGTGTATGTGGAGCAGCCACAAGGTTTCGAGACACATGACAGTCAGACACATGTGTGCAAATTGAAGAAAGCCTTGTATGGATTAAAGCAAGCACCCAAGGCATGGTACAGTAGAATTGATAGTTTCCTGATGAGCTTGGGCTTTACGAAGAGTAAAGAAGATTCCAACCTTTACTACAAGGTTGTAGATGGTGGACCTATGATATTACTATTATATGTGGATGATTTGTTTCTAATAGGGGACGAAAAGTTCATCGTTGAAAGTAAGAGGAAGCTTGCTACAGAATTTAAGATGAACGACCTGGATATGATGCATTATTTCTTAGGTCTAAAGGTACGTGAGAGACCAAGTGAGATTTTCCTTAACCAAGGAAAATATACTATAGAGAACTTGAAGAGATTCAGAATGATGGATTGTAAAGCCATGCCTACACCGATGGTGATGAATCTAAAGTTATTGAGTGATACATCTTCAGAGACAGTGGACGCCACCATGTATAGACAAATGATTGGTTCGTTGATGTACTTAACGAACACAAGGAAAGATATATGTTCTACACTGAACACATAGAGTCAGTATATGGTCAACCTAGAGGTGTTCACTTGATTGCAGCAAAACATGTGTTGAGGTACCTGAAAGGTACAATTGACTATGGACTTAGATATATTTCGGATCGTAAGATAAGCCTACAAGACTATACTGATTCAGATTGGGCCGATAGTGTCGCAGACCGGAAGAGTACATTTGGATGTTGATTCAGTTTGGGATTAGGTATGATCTCATGGTTTAGCAGGAAGCAGACTAGTATGGCGCTCAGTACAGTTGAGGCAGAGTATATAGCAGCGTGTTCAGCTAGCAGCGAAGCAGTGTGGCTTCGGAAGATGCTTGCGGGATTTTTTGATCTCGAGTTAGAGGCGACTTGTATTTAGTGTGACAACCAGAGTTGTGTGAAGTTGTCAGAGAACCTGGTGTTTCATGACAAGTCCAAGCATATCGAGATTAGGTACCATTATATCAGAGATATCGTGCAGAAGGGAGCATTGAAGCTCCAATATGTCGCTACAGATGAGCAGATTGCAGATGTGTTGACCAAGCCTCTGTCAAGGGTGAAATTTGTGTACTTCAGGGACAAGCTTGGTGTGGTCCATAAGGACTTCCCTAGTAAGAGGGACTGATGAGTTACAGATGCGACTCCAGGGCAACAACAACAGGTAGTCATTCACGGGCACGTCACTGACTGTGGCACCAATCAACATGACCTCTCACAAGGTCAGCAAATGTCGAGCCTTCGAGGCTGGCAAGTTTCCCAGCTTTTCAAGATGGAGGTCCAACCTGTGTGGTTGGAGGAGTTTCCTAGCCTTGGGCTAGATGGGTAGTGTGTGTGCACTACATCGACTAATCCTTGTGATTGGATGCTTGGTCATTGTGGACCGGTTGCCTGGTGTGCCAACCAGAAGGACTAGCCTTAGGGCTAGATGCCAGATTTTGTGTGAGTTGGCGAGTTTACTAGTTCTATGTGAACTAGATGCCAGATTCTGTGTGAGCTGGTGAGTTTCCTAGTTCTGTGTGAACTAAATGAAACCACGTGATGACATAAAGCCCGGAAGGATGATGAGACCTTGGATGCATGACATGGTTACAAAACTTCTTCAATATAGATACGTGGAAAGTCAACAAGTCAATGGTCAAGTGTATAGAAGTGCAGAAGCAGTCGTGACGATCGTGCCAAAAGAATACCTTCCTTGCTAAGAGGGAGTGTTGAAGTTTGAGTA
The DNA here is from genome assembly GCA_032191745.1 of Picea mariana. NCBI lineage: Eukaryota > Viridiplantae > Streptophyta > Pinopsida > Pinales > Pinaceae > Picea > Picea mariana. Next base: position 91,640 of record JASDQU010243140.1, read on the forward strand.
GCTTCGGAAGATATTCTTATTGTATTTGTATTATATTAGACCAATTCAAAACCCTAAAGAATAATATTATGGTGTATTTGTAAAGTCGGCCCTATTGTGCCTTTATAAAAGTCAAATGTAAATTAGAAAGTGTCAATGGTACAAGTCGGCCCTGACCTAATTAAAGGGTGACTTAACTACTATTTATATGAGGCTAGGCGCCTCACTTGAAGAACACACACAACACAACTTCTCTCTCAAGGAAAATTGTGCAAGTCTTAGGAGGAGATGCAGCTACAAATGAGGAGTGTCCTCATAGAGGGTTTTGGTTATCTCTTGGTCTATCTTTCTTGGTCTAGTGTTGTGCTATTGTGGTCAGGGTTTCTGGTCTATCTTCTGGTTATCTTTTGTTTCGTGAGATCTCTCTTGGAGAGAGACATTGTACTTGTTAACGAATCTATATTGAAGAAGTTTTGTTGGGTTTTCTTCCCCAAAGAGGGTTTCCCAGGATAAATCTGGTGTATATTGTGGATGTCTTTCTTTCAATGATCCTTATGCATGCAGTTATTGTTCTAATAGTTAAACGTTAAAGAATATAGAATACAGTTAACTGCTTAAGCGAAATTTTAACAAGAATTTCTATCGTACTTAGACTCTTGCTTTTGATTACGTTTTTTATAATATTTTAGTAGGATTTCAATTTTGGATATTATTGTCCACCCTCTTCGCTTTTCCATCCACATTTTGACTCCACAAGGAACAAGTTAACTTACTTTAAGCCACTAATTTACTTGTAAAAAAGGAAAAACTATTTTATCTACCTTGATTTTTGTGCATTCTACGTATATAGAATTAAGCATATTTATTTCATTTTTATCATTTTTCTGTCAAAAAACACCGAAATTAGCTTGTTCTTCTCATTTTTCGTGCAGAAAGAAAAATAAACCTTTCATCTTTCTCAATTTGTGTGCACTATGAGGCATTAAAAACACTAAAAATACATTAAAAAATAATTAAATTGAATTTAAAGGCATAAAAACAGTCTAAGCAGCTTGTTTTTCCTGCTGCTTTTAGCATTTAAATTAAGCGTTTTATTTTAAAATTTCCATTTGGATTTGTGCCCATACTTAGCATTAATCTTATGGATTGTTTTTCGTGCATTTAGGATTGTTTTAGACACTCTTTAGCTTGTTTTTTTTCATAATTTGTCTCAGATTTGAAAAGACTGAGACGAACAAAGTTTGCTCACACAAGAGTTATCCAAAATACTTGGAATATAACATAATAATCCATGCAGGAATAATGTATAAAATATGAATAGATAAGATGATATACAATTGAGAATGAAGGCTCGTTTATATACCCACGCAGGGGTGCCCTTAACCAATAGTCATGTCCTTTGAGACATGTCATTTCATTATTAATAGTTATTATTTATTAATTAATTATTATGTTATTAATATCTATTTTATATGTATATTTATGTTCATAACATTGTCTTCCCCTTAAAAATGCTTTGTCCTCAAAGCATACTTTATGGAAGACTTATCTCTTGCTCTAGCTTTTAATTATTGTCCCATGCTTCTTCATTATTGAGTTAGTAATCGTTGAGGACCTAAGACGATGGGATCTTCTAAGCACTGAGCAGAACTGTCGAATTGTAAAGGAGTTTGCCCATCCTAATTCGATCTTCTACGGATTTGGGTTTTTATAGGGTTCTTGGAAAGAACTTGATATATTTCTACTCCCATGATCGCTTCTATTTTGATCCGCACTTGTAGTGGAAGTAATATTCTTTGACATAGCGGTTATTTATTTCTGTTGATACATTGATTGGCTGAAGTATTAACTTTTGTGATTAGGATATCGATAACGAATCCTTGAAACTTGATCTTTATTTCTTATACTTGCTTCTTTTTCTTGATTAACTTTTGGATTTGAGTCTTCTTCATATCTATGGCTTGTTTGTACCTCGACATTTGAAACATCTTTACATTAGCTGGATTTGCATCCCTTTGAATTGTAAGGTTGATTGGGTCTGTCATCGTTTCTTTATCAACTAATGATGTTTTGCGATCTAGTTTTTCTTGTAGAGTCTTCTTATCATGCTTCAACTTTTTAATTTGTGTTAGTAAATTTTGATTATGAACCCTTAGGTGTGAAAGTTCTTCTTCATCTTCTGATTTGCCGACTTTATTTATAATATTTCGATTCTCGGGTTTTTCATCTTTCATCTTTTTAATTTGTTCAAGCAAATTTTTATTAAGGTTCTTCAAACGAGAAGCTTCTTCATCCTTTCCTGATAATTTCTTCCAGAGATCTTGATTCTCTTGCTCCAACTCCTAGACACGTTGTTTTGTATCCCTTGACTTCTTAATTTGAGTAAGTAGTTTTTCATTATGATTTTTTAAGTGAGATATTTCTTGGTTTTTATCAACAATATCTTCATCATATTCTTTTTCAATATTTGATATCGAGTTTTGATTATCTGGAAGGATTACCTTCCAGATATCTTTAAAGTCTTTTGATGAAGGTGTTATCGATTTTGACCTCGTAGTAATGTCTTGAAGAGTCATCATCTTCTTTTTATAGGGAAAAGTCATAAACTTTTTTTCTATGTTTAAAATGAAGGTACCTAGTTTTGTTAACCAGTGTAACCCAAGAATGATGTCAATCTCTTCTTGAAACATAGTTGTAACATTGAATTGAGATATATATTGATAATCATCAATTGTTACTTGCAAGTCTTTAATTTCATATTGTCTCTTGCAAAAAATATTTGTCTTTTCACTAATGTTATGCTCCGAAATAAATAATTGATTCGCCAAATTAATATAAATAGAATTATCATCCTGGGTCATGCTGATAACGATGTTAACCTCTCTTCCTTGAATAATCCCCTTTAATGTAAATAACTCGTAAGTTGAAATGTGACATCCTTCATAAGAAAATCTTACATTCATCATTTTAGACTCCATTTTGCTTTTCGTTGCAAATTTACAGTAAATAATACTTTGATTATGGAGGTTATATATCTCTTTGATAATTTAAATTGGATCCCTTGTAACTCTTTAATATCGTCTTTACAATTTTCGAAATAGTCCTTTCACTTAGTACATGTATCTTCGACTTTTTTATTAGATATCTTCCTCCTTTAATATTTTCTCCTATACCCCTTTTAATAAAAAAATTCATATATATATATATATATATATATATATAAACTTTTTCCTTTTTATATCTTTTAATGGCCTCTTTTATCTCTCTTTGATAATATATGTATATTTTACTTCTTTGAACCTTGGTATTTTTTTAAACTTGTGATAGCCCTCACATTTTCTTTATTTATTTTTAACATTGACTATACAACCCTTTCRAGACCCTTATTTTTTTAATATATTATTGAAAGAATATGTCAATAATCATTAACCTTCCTTTAACAAATTGAATTCCTMGATAATATTTGGACCCACACGACTGTACAGACGTATGGACACGTCGTATGGAATTTTCAATTTAATTGGACGGTTATACGAATTGGCAATGGATGGTACAGAGTCACAGATGCGGCGACTGATAAGTTGTACGGCGATTGGTATAGAACAGCGGCGAGCAATATCCAGTCTGCTGCAGAGTCTTTAAGACTCTGCAGACTGGATGCTCGTGCAACCACTCTCGTGCGCTTCATACCTCGGCCATCCATGTTGCATCCGCACCCATTACTCACCATGAAGGATGGCCATCCGACCGCCACCAGCATGCCCATTTATTCCGGTTGCCAAAATCTCCGGCGAATCCACCCAATCTTCCCGTCAGCCCACCTCCAGCAAACGTCGTTAAGGCACGGCGTTAACCCTTCTCGTCAGGAATTTAATGGAGTTGGTGAATTCAAATTTTAAATTTTAAAATCTAAATGGACGGAATGGATACCCGCAGCTATGATCATTTCTGCATATGTAATTCAGAACACACAGAGCAATGGTGCAGCTTGTATTGAAAACGCCCAGACGGTTTTGGAAATGCTTCATTTGATAATGCAAAGCCAACATACTTCCTTTGACGAGATTGTAGAGGCCTGCGTTTCAGAGCACATAAGGTATGATTCTGTTTTGGAGGAGGTTAGGCAAAACTCCATAAGAGGAATAAGAATAGCGAAGTCCAATTCATAATCTTGTTACACGATGGGTAATTCATCGCAGCTAGAAGCTATTGGTGTCGGAGCTCAGGTAATACTCGATTCCTTTTTAAATTAAGAACGAACAAAAAAAATACATCTAGTGATTTTGTTGTGCAATTAGTTTTTTATATCAGTAAAATGCCTTAAATGTATTATGGACTACCACAGATGCGTGTTAAACCTGGATAACTTCATTTTTG
>JASDQU010243141.1:10743-43213 GCA_032191745.1 Picea mariana
ATGTGCATGCATACCTGGTTGAACTCCTTCTTGTCGAAAATCTATATTGACATTATCATTGTTTATTTCTTCAATATTTGCACGTTCTTGTTTCTTTCTCCAATAAAGCTCTTTCCTTTGTTCGATTTGTCGAGTATCATCTCGAGTGCGATCATATTTTCTCTTGCGCAAACTTTTGTTTCCCATGACGTTTATAGTTATCTGTAAAAGACATGTTCAACAAGGACTTCACCTTGAAAAAATGCTCAACATTTATCTTTCAACATATAAATTGTTATTCCAATAAAAACTTGAACAAACATCATTTACCTTATTCAACAAAAACCAAAATGATGATTCGAAACTTTGTTTAAGTGTTCAAAAAAAACACCATGTATCGATATCGATCCTCTGATTAAGCCTATGAAACAGAGGGAAGAAATAAAGAAAGAAAAGAATACAGTTGCAATCAGTAATAGAAATGCTTTGAAATTCATATCCTCGAGCTTATATCTCTTTGTTCATTTGATGGATTGAGTTAAATGTGTTCAGCCGAAATCCTGTTTATACAATTTGGCGCGAAAGAAAACCATACGACGTGTCGTTTCATTTTTTCCGACGGACGGAATTCGTTCGACAGTCTTTGGGCCGAAAGAAGTTTTTTTTGTCCGAAAGAATTAGTTTTTCGGCTGAAAGACTTGGAAACCATTCAGTTTTGATGGATTCCATTAGATTTTAGTCTTTCAGCCGAAACATTATTTTTTCGGCTGAAATATTATTTCGACCGAAAAAAGGAAATTGGAACTGAAAACTAAAACCAGAGAATTGCCCCAAGGATAACTAAACTTTAGAGGTTGCGGACTCCTGCAAACATTGAGAATTTGGTTTTGAAAATGACACTAGCATTTCCAAAATTGAATCTACTTTCAATTCTTATAATTTGTTTTCATTTTCTTTATTTTTATCTAATTTTATTTAATTTTTTTTAAAAGTCACTACATAATATTTCCAGCAGACATTATGATTCGGTGAAATGAAATATCGGTATCTCTAAAAATATACAATGAAAAATTCGAAAAAAAATATATTCATAATCCTTAAACTGTTCTTTTCAAAAGGGTATATTTAGATTTTAGTTTTAAGTAAAAATTAAGATAGATACATTGTGTASAAAAATATGTGTTTAAAATTTGCAACGTTTTCAGCTTAGTCAACTTCAAAAMATTCTAGAAATTATAATATTCATCTGTTAAATTCAAAATAATAGTCATAATAAAATAGAGTCTCTGTAGATTGTTAAACAATTGTCAAATTGACATATCAAATYGTAATAAAAAAAAATTGAAAAATAGTCATTGGAAAGCTAACACAATTCTTCACAAGTCTTGTCTTTACTGTAAAGTGAAATTCTAAATAAACAAAATACTTTTGTATGTCGAAAGTTGAATAACTTGTGAAAATACAGTTTTTTTTCTCATAAAACAAGCAAAAGTGTAACCCATCTTCATGATTTCACCCATATATATAACCTCTTGTTTGTGGGACAAGGGAATGATGCATCTAGTATAGTTGATATCTTTCAACTATATAAGATGCTTTGAACCTCACAAGGAGGGAAACTTCATTCACAAGATTTCCAATTGTTTTGAGTAGTTGAAGTGTATTGCTTTTATGAAGGATAATGTTTGAGTTGATTCCAACACTATAATATGTTCAAATTTGTAGATGATAATTTAGTAACTAATTTATTGGGCTCTTGTTTTATAATTCATAATTTTATCAACCCTTAGGTGAAATAAAAGAAATGAATTTGAAATAAAAACACTCAATTTTAAGAAAATAACATTAAAAATATACAATTTTCAAGATGGTTTTCTTATTTTATATATATTTTTAAGATAAATATTTTATTTTTCAAATTTAAGATTATTAAAAATATTTTAATTATATTCATTTTGTTATTTATTTATTTTTAAGTAATTTGTATTTAATTTTATAAAAAATAGATTATATGTATTTTTATGATGATGATGATGATGATTAACATGCATTGAGAAGGAATTGGTCTATCTAACTTTAAGAGGGTAAAGAGGGCAAGTGATTACTTGTGATTCTTTAGAATTTTGTTTCTGTGCTCGAAAAGCATTAAGAGAAACATTCCAACATCACCATACTTTTGTTCAGTTAAGAGATTAGGAAGGTTGATAGTGTGGCAAATATTTTGAAAATGAGATCTAATATGGGTATAGGTTGGACAATGTAAGAGAAAATGATTTTCATCTTCAACCTTCTTAGTGTCACAAAGGTGACACACCCTTTCATCCCATGGTTTTTTAAGAATTGACCAACCCTCAGTTTCACTATGGAGCTCGCGAGAATTTGTTCTTATCTTAGCAATGCTTATTTTTTTCTTTACACTTGGAAAAACAGATAGATAATTTTGATCTTCTAGATTAGGGTTGATTACATCCTTATAATAACTTAATTTTCTTTTTTCCTCTAACTCTTTATCACACCACATTTTCTCCTTAAGTTTTGATTTGACGTTTTTTTTAATAATATCTTTATTCGTCAAAATGGTGTCTTCCATGATTCCCCAATCATTACTTAAAAGAGTAGCTTGTTTAGTTGCAGTCCTAGCATTAAAGTGTCTTAGGAGGAGGATATTACCTTCATTTTTCAAACTATAAATATCTTGTTCTAAATTATTATAGGGACAATTGTTAATGTGAGGAGAAACGCTCTTTCTAATATAACAAGCTATGCCTCATATCCCTCTATTGTGGTATTTTTTGTTCCATGTCGACCACAAGAAAAATCCTTCTATGTTAGGGACCTTAGACTCCTCATGCTCCCAAGCTTCAACTAGACAGATAATATCAATATCACTTAGGATCCAACTTAACTTATCATAGGACCTTTGCGCCATGGAAAACCACTACAGTTCCAAAAGAGGATCCAGAGTGTCCCAAATTCCTATTTATTATTATCCTTATGGTCTCTATCCCTAACAATAGCTTTTTGATTTCTAATTATTGTTCATTTTTCTTCTTTCATGGCTTCTTTTATCTTTTGAACTTCCTTCCTTAATTCAACTTGGTCTTTGGGAATGAGGTCTTCATTTATAAATATTTGTGACCCTTTTAAGCTAGGAGATTTACTAAGTATGTTATATTTATGGTTATTACAACTTACTTTGACACTAACCAACCTGTCTTTGTGATCAATTATTTTTCCTAGCCTCTTTGCTTCTAGGAGGTAAGTTGTATCAATTTGTGATTTATTATTTAATTTTCTTTTACTATTGGTAGCATATTTATTATTTAATTATTCTGTTACTATTGGTAGCATATTTATTATTTAATTCTTCTTTTACTATTGGTAGCATATCCTCCTCTTGTTGTTCTTTTATACTAAAAATTATGAGGTTCAAGGCTCTTTTGTTAGGCTCATGGTCCATTTCAATTAACTTATTCATTTCCTCTTTGATGGGTTTGATATTTCCATATTACTTAGGGTCAAATTGTTAGTTATTTTTTCTTCTATCTCTTTAATCCTATCTCTCAAGTTCTGATTTGCTTCAACCCCTCCTTCTTGGGTTCATTGTCTATGTTTTTCCATTTCTTGAATCCTATCATTTATTGTGCACAATTCACTCTTGAACCCTACCCTAAGAATCTATCCTCTATTTGAGTTTGAATGGTATATATAATTTTTTTTAATCAATCATTGCATGTAGCTCTATTTGGAGTTTTACTTCTCTTTCTTCACTAATTTTTCTACTGATTCTAAGTCTATTTGGATTTTGACATCTCTCTCTTCTCTCCTTTTTCCTTTTTTCCACTGATTCCATAGGATCTCTAGGGTGATTTTGCGGGGCCTCCCCCTTTAGGATGAGTTTTTGAAATAAGTGGTGGAGTGCTCATATTAAAAATGGTTTTTTTTTTAATTGATAATAATGATATTAATTATTATCTCTCAAATTAATATCTCTCAAATCAACTTTTACTTTGAAACTTAAAATAATAAATAAATAAAATATATTTAAATCTCTTTACGTTAATAGATTATAGATATATTTTGAATTAAAATTGAATCAAAGTAAGCCAAAAATAATTTCTCAAAACCACAGAGAAGTTACAAAGATCAAAACAACAAAAGATATATTATAATTTTAAAATATAATAATAATAATAATAATAATAATAATTTAATTTTAAGATCACCATCAAATATTAAATTAAAATATTTATTTTTATAATAATAATAATAATCTAATTTTAAGATGATCAAGCATTAAATTGATGTATGAAACTCCTTGTAAGTATCTCATTGTAACATGTTTATTTAAACAATGAGTTAATATATAACATTAAGAAGTCTTTTACATTTTAAATATGAGATGATGATGAACTTACACTAAAACCTAATAATTTATTTAACCTTAAAAAGATAAAGAATTACTTGAAATTCTTTATAATTTTATTTTTATGCTTCAAAAATATTAATATTAAAAATAGTGTTTTAAAATCACCATAATTTTTTAATATAATATTATAAAAATATAAAATAAAATAAATTATTTATTTTATTTACATAATAATTATATATAAATTTATATTAATTTTAAATATATTAAAACATTATAAATATACATTAAAATTTGATAATTTAAATCTTAATTGATTTATATGATTTATAATCCCAATGGATGGGAAAAGTGATGAATGTTCATAACTATTGAATTGAAAAGAGGGCTTATCATGCGGTGAATGTTATGGGAGGCGCTGTGGACACTTGCTTCACCACGAAGGAAGGAATCGCATTAATCCATTTGCCTAGAAAACTACAATTTACACATCAACTCAACCAAACTCATTAACCCTACACTCACTCACTGCGATGCAATTAACTCGTGGAGAATCTCGCCAGCTAACCTCAGACGCCAACGTGAATGGCCATTTTAAAAACCATATTTTCAATCAAGAACTTATAATGTCGTCCTCTTCTTTCGAATTGATTGGATTGGATTGGATCGGATTGATGTTTTGTAAAAACATGATTAGGTAAGCCCAACTGTTTCATTGTTAAATATCACGGAAGATAGGGCGCTGGATTTTTCTTCAACCTCAGTTTTTCCAGTTTAGTTTTAGTTGGAGGTTTTGTTTCCGATCGATCGTTCCTGTGGGTTTGAGCGCAAGAAGCTGTGGATCCCGACGAGTATGTAATCGCTTTGAATGAATTACAAGCTCGCTCTTTTATTTTTCCTCTTTTCAGATTCAGAGTTAGGGATTCGTGAATCCCTGCGGGCTATTTGAAATCTGCGCTAAACATTCGCATTCGCATTCAATCTGACAGTACAGATCTCGTTATTATCAACGATTCCTTACTTCCTGATTGACTTTAGGAGAAACGGCATAGCTGCTGTAGGCGGGGCTCTGAAACCCTAACCGTGCTGTGTTGAAACTTCTTCAAATGGGGCGCACGCCTTGCTGCTCGAAAATGGGTCTGAACAGAGGTCCATGGACTCCCGAGGAGGACGATCTTCTCGTAAAGTATATCCAGAAGCATGGAGAAGGAGGCTGGAGAACACTCCCTAAGAAAGCAGGTTTAATATGAATTTGTTTTGCCCGTCAGAACATGCTTAGAAAATTATTGATTATTTGTATTCTAATTTGTGTTTTCTGGTATAATTATAGGGTTGCTGCGTTGCGGCAAAAGCTGCAGACTGCGATGGATGAATTATCTGCGGCCTGATGTTAAACGAGGACAGATTCTGCCCGATGAGGAAGACCTTATTCTCAGATTGCATCGTCTTCTCGGAAACAGGTACGTTCCTTGCTTTTTTGAGATTCAAGAAGAATATATGGGTACATTAGATTAGGTTAGATTAGATTAGATTAGAGTGAAAATTGGTGCATTATATCCATTTGGTTTTTCAGGTGGTCCTTGATAGCCGGGCGAATGCCTGGGCGCACAGATAACGAGATCAAGAACTACTGGAATACACACCTTAGTAAAAAACTGATCAGTGAAGGGATAGATCCAAGGACGCACAAACCCCTTGCTGAATCAGAGCTTGAGCAGTTACGCAGTGATAAGAGCCAAGGAGTTGACCACGTAAACTCTGAAGATACCAACGACCCTACTTCTGATACTCAGCAAATTCAGCTGGAAGAAACTGAAACAGCAATGTCTGACAATATTGAAGCCTGCAAAGTTATTGACAACATTTGCCATTCCCCAGAACTCAGCAAGAACGTCAACGATCATCCTGATACATCAGCAATCGATAGCCTTCACACTGCTGCAACTTCCTCGAGCACTGCAAAAGCTACTCAATCTACTTATATTGGAAGTGAGGGTACTTATTCATCTGCTGTTTCTGATTTAGGAAAAGGAGGTAAGCTGCCGCAACAATCCATTAACGGAGCTGTTCACATTAATCAACCCTTGCAGCTTCCATACTGTTACGCTACTCAGGAATTGAGCTTAGAAGGACATGATTGGTCTCCGTATTTGAGAACAAACACACTGACAAGTAGCTTTTTCATGGCACCCTCATCAGGGCTAGACAGCGCCCAACATTTCTCAGATCAAGGTTATCAGACAACAGCTAGAAATGCATTGAGAGGTGGACATCAATACGAAAGTTTTTCAACGAATCCCATGCAACACCGTGCAGTCACTGAAGAAACCCATCAAGAAAGCTACAAGGAAAACGATGGTGCAAATTCCTGTACTCTTCAAGCCAACATAAATCCACTAGGCGCGACCACCGAAGATTGTAATTCAGATATATTCTCTTATTTTCTGGAGTCCTTTATGACTGAGGATCAGTTGCTGGACGAAGCGAATTACAAGCACGCAACACCAGCTTCAGCTTCCGTGTCGCAACATATGCAGCAGCTCTCGAAGGCTCAAGCTCCGAATCATGAGTACGACATGTGGTCTGTAATGTCCCCAACATCACAGTATCCTTCGAATTAATTACCTCAAAGATAAGAAGAACGAACCTTTGGCTATTTTCAGTGCTTCTGTTTAATCTGTATTGTCTTTGCTTTCTATATGAATCTGTAATATCCTTTTGTGGATGTCTTATTTAAGAGTACATGTATGTTGTTGTAGTAAAACGCTTGTGAGAAATACAATTGCTATATATTCTATTAGTTTTTGTTTATGCAACTTACTTTCAAAATTGATTGCTGTGAAAGAAATCAGTTAAACATTACATATTAAACTATTTCATCAAAAATGCTGATTCTCCATGGAAGTGAATGAATGACAAACTTGGATATTCTTATACAATCCCGAAAATGTTGAGAGTATATCTGCTGGGCCTGAATTTTTATTTAATCCCGTGGGTGCATTGCCATATTTTCTTCAGTGATAGAAAATTACTGTGAAACTAGGAAGATATGAACAATATAATAGTATAATTGAAAGTGATGTGCTATAACCCATGGCAGCTGGAAACCCACAGTGCACACTCGCAAACATTATATAAATCCACCCAAAAAATATATCCGAGGCCGTTGGTGAACCCACACTTACAAGAATTACATTTTAGTCCTTGTTATGTGATTCCTTTAGTCTGTGAAACAAATACGATTATAGAATCTGTGGATTGAACCAGTCGGAAAATGAAATTCTATGAGAATGAGATTAATCCCACTATCACTTACACAGCACAGACTAGCATTCCCTTTAAGAGAATTATTTTTTCGCAGAATAGGCGCTTACTTGATCAGCTGAGGATAAGCTAACATCACTTTGAAACATGTAGCTGAACTAAAGGAGTTCAAAACATTTAAACAATATGCTCAGCTTGCCTTCCAAATTATTAGATAATTCTATATTTAAGTAAACTCAGACCTTTTAGGATTTGTAGTATCAAATAAAGAATTACAAAAACAGAAAATTACATTCTTTATGTCTTAATTATTTATACATAAGATAATACATTAATATCACATATGCTTCATTCTCAATTTCTCTTTTGCAGAATAGGTATAGAGTTTCTTCTATGTTTCTCTTTTGCAGAATAGACCTGTATAGAATTTCTTGTATGTTTATATTTTTATTACAGATAAGACGTATCACATTAGCTTCATTCTCGATTTCTCCTTTGCAAAATAGGTATAGAATTTATTTTTATTATAGTTAAGACTTAGTTGAAATATGTTTTTTTCTTCCATACACATTCTATGAACATTGATACAAATTTTCAGTTTCATATTCTTAGTAAATGTTATTGGTTCCGTACATTTGAAGAATCATATAACACAGGTTATCGACCAACAGGCAGGCCAAGTAGTTTTGTAGGTGGCAAGTTCGTAAAAACAAAGGACTCCATTGCTAGGGTGTCTCAGTTCTAGACTGTTATCCAGTGCAGTCATTTAATTGTCCAACCTTATGAATCCAGCTACTTTCTACAGCTGTACACAATATACACAATAGAGTAAATGAATTTGCGAAACGTACACGATGCAAATTAAGATAAAACATCTTATATTTGCTGCGGAATTTTTTTTCCTTACATGTTTGCCGAAGCCATAAGCAATATACACAAACTAAGTCCTTGATGAAACATTAGAACATCAATAGTTGCAGTTTTAATACAAGCGTAAGAAAACCACTATAGTGCCCGCTACAATAGAAGGAACATAAGCATAGTTTCACCAAGAAAAAACTCTCGAGGTAAGGAAACACAAGAGTTCGCATTCTCGTGTACAGCCACAACGAACAAATATTTTACAATGACAAACTATATGTTTACACAAATTTCTAGAAATAAGAGCAACAACCCATTATCAGAAATTCCTGGTGAAAATCAGAGTGATAATCATCGAAGCCAAATGAGTGTGTATCTTGCCAGTCAGTCGCGACATATAAATCTGTCTTCAATAAAGTCGACGGCAAACATGAATTTCACAATCTAGGAATAAACTGATGCGAGAACATAGTCTTCTATCTTGTGCAGCAAAAGTACAAGAGCCAGCTTGAAAATTTCCAACATTATCAGGGAGTTAGTTGTCTAAAGTACCGATAAATCGAAACAATCATGAGTTATTGATCATAGGACTGATTCCCAGGAGCTACTGGCTTCTGTAACATCCATGAATGAAGGGAGTAAATTCTATATTACTTCTTGGACACAATACCACGATATAACAAAGTCAGAAAATATAAAATATTGCTATATTACTAGAATGCTAAAGAGCAAACAGTATTGTTTGCGAAAGTGATGCTTCTGTGTAGTTTTTGGTTTCTTTATGAATTTAGCACATTGTGAGTTTTTGACTATGGAATTTAACGGACTAAGTTTTTATGCGGACAACAACCTGAGATTATAATCTGTAGAAAAGATCTTTTGGGTTTTAAATTTTTCCATTTGAACATCAATCCAAAATTGTGTCGTGGGAATTATTTTTCTTTGAAAACTCAAAATGCAGATGGTTATTGTAGAAAAATAGTTCTGATGCAATGTTAGTGGTGAATTGTTCAGACATCTTGAAACACATCAAGTTCATAAAGGGTATCACAAGCACAGTATAGTTTAGGTCAAAATGCAACTAGTATATTAGCAATGTGAGATTGCTGCTAAAACAGTTGGCAACCATTACTTCTTCTGAAATCATTCGTCAGTGACTTGTTGGGAAGGCTTCCGTATTCTTTCTCTGATTGTCTAAATTGAAGTCAAATATACAATCTCAAAATAGACAAAGGCATTGGTTTGATTGTGTAATGCTTGAGCGTGGGTGCTATTGTCAAGCCTAATGCCCATGACACGGCACGCTCAGAATTCTCAATCCGACGATATTCATCAACAGTCATAGGATTCAAATCAAAATAAACTTATAATACACAAATTAAAATTTAGAAGGGGTATTCCCTTGCAACGAGTAGCTCAAACCCTTTTAGAAAACGTACTCCCTTACCACCATCAGCCCAAACCCTTCTCAATCTCCAAGATTTATCATCACTCAGTTCTTGAATATTTATGGTTGCTGGTAACATTTTTCCTATTTTTTTTAACGAGAAAATGTAGTCCTTACAATCAGCAGCCCAAACCTTTCCCAATCTCCAAGATTTATCATTACTGAGTTCTTACTACAAATGGGATACTTATGGTTGCTGTAACATTTTTCCTACCTTTTATTTTTTTAACAAGAAAAGGTAGTCCTTACAATCAGCATACTACAAATGGGATACTTATGGTTGCTGTAACATTTTTCCTACCTTTTATTTTTTTAACAAGAAAAGGTAGTCCTTACAATCAGCATACTTATGGTTGTTGGTAACATTTTTCCTAATTTTTTTTAACAAGCCCAAACCCTTATCAATTTTCAAGATTTATCATCAATGAATTCTTATTAAAAATGAGATACATATGAAGATTTATGATCACTGAATTTTTATTAAAAAAAGAGAACACCTATGATTGCTTCAACATTTTCCTACTATTTTTTTAACAAGAAAAGGTAGTCCTTACAATCAGCAGCCCAAACCCTTACCAATCTCCAAGATTTATCATCACTGAATTCTTATTAGAAATGGGATACATATGAGGATTTATGATCACTGACTTCTTATTGGAAAAGAAAGGGGACACCTACTTTTTATTTAACATTAAGATGTTAATATGTTGCTATATGTTGCTTCAACATTTTTCCTATAGTTTTTTTAATATTATGATGTTAATTATGATGTTAATGTTTATTTTTATGAATATTAATAAATATATTTAATAAATAAAATCTATTATATTAAATATTATTTAGAAATATTTTTCTATATTAATTAATGTGTAATTATTTAATAATAAAATTAGATATTATATTATTAAAGATAAAATAAATTAAAAGGAAATGATATTCATCTTCAATTTTCTTTAAAATTTATAAAAATATAAGATTTAATATTAAAGATATCATAGGTTTGATTGTTTCTTTTATATGTACCAATAGTTCGTAAATCTTAATTTATGTTCAATTCATTGTAAAATAATTATCTAATATTATCTTCATGACACAAATTATCTATAATTTTCTAAGTGTACTTATGTACTTATACATACAATTTGGAATATATATATATATATATATATATATATATATATATATATATATATATATATATATATAATTTGGAAAGAATACACGCTTATCTTATTTCCAATAGGTGGACATATTTCCAATAGGCGAACATATATAATTGATGAACTAATCCCTTTCTTAAATGAACTAAAGGTTTGTGTTCAAGGACATATGTGACTTTCCATCTTCCTTTTTTTGCCTCCAAACTTTTAAGCAATCTATGTTTTTCATGATCCATCATCCATCCTTCTTCTTACTTATCATCTTGCCACAAAATTAACAACTAAATTAGGGGAAGACCTTATCCAATGACTATTTATTTAATTTCTCTTCAATTATCATGTTTACATTTTCAACATACTCTTCTTGAATACAGTACAATTTTTTTTTAACATTTGCAAAATTTCTTGTTAAGGTATTATTAACATCTCAGTTTTTTTCTTCTTGTCTTTAAAGGTGAGTCCCATTTGATTGTCTCTATTCTTAGTGAATGTCCACAATCTTCTTAATTATAACATCTTTTTCTGAAGGGTCCTCCTCACCCAATTTGATAAAAAAAAACCATCCCCTACAACCTCACATCCTTGAATTTTTCCTTAGATTTTCCATGTCTTCTTGTAGGTCATTTCTTAGCACAAAAGTTTCATTTTCACAACAAACTCATCATTTATTTCCATTCTTTCATCTAACTTTTTCCTTGCATCATCTACATTTAGTCCATGGCCCATAAGTCTCAAATATATCGATAAGATGATATTTCTGGAAACACATAGTTTACATAGGAATTCTATCTTATTGTGTATTTTTTAGCGTCATGTTGTCAATCTCACAATCCTCATCATCTACCTCTATTGTTAGAATTACATCTTCTTTCTCTAGTACAATGTCTTCATTGTCATATTTCTTGGCACCTCTATTTCTTGGTGTAAGAGTTGTGTATAATCAACTACCTCACTTCTACTACATGGTCAAATTCATCTTCTTTGAGTGCATCCTATTCCCTCATTTTTTCCATGTACTAGTCTTGGCCATCAATTATTTTCTTCAATACTAGCACTTCATCAAAATGTTCATCTTTCTTCAGCTACAACAATCCTTGCATATACTTGTCAATTTTTGCTAAAACATCCTCTCCCAACTCCACAGGAATCACACCTAATAGAATTTCACCAATCCACAATGTTTATTTCTTGTTTGGTTGTATTTTGTTACGTTTTGTTTGTTTGCATTGTTATGGGAACCACGCCCTATTGCATACTCCTCCAATTCTTCATACATGCTTCTCCTCTACCAAATTTCACTCTCCCTCAAGTACATCATCCTTTTTTGGGTAGTAAATATCCTCTTCAATGTCCAAATTTAATGGAAAAATTGCTTCAAATGATTCGAGGAGCACCATGGGAAAATGATGAACAAGAGGGAGGGAAATAAAGGGAAAATTAACTTAACCTTGTT
The DNA here is from genome assembly GCA_032191745.1 of Picea mariana. Taxonomy (NCBI): domain Eukaryota; kingdom Viridiplantae; phylum Streptophyta; class Pinopsida; order Pinales; family Pinaceae; genus Picea; species Picea mariana. The sequence goes on from JASDQU010243141.1 coordinate 23,277, forward strand.
GACAACTGGTAGCTTGAGGAACCTTTAATTCTTCCTTCTTCTTGGCATTTTTCCTTCCTTAAGAAGTTCCGCGTCCTTGTTTGGGATTGCAAGAGCATTCTAACAAAATGTCGTAATTGGGTTTTAGGATCATTTCTCACTATTTTGGATTATGCAGGATTATTCTCCTCTATTGGGAAGAGGGTAAGGAATTATGGACCATGCTAAACAACCATCCATTATTCCTTTTTTATGGAACATTCTCGGGGAAGACAAGTTGTTGTTGCTCCATTCCTTTAGTTGACATGATTATGAAATGAAATGCATGGTGAATTCCATGTTGATTGTGAGAGACATGGAATTGTTGAGAGTCATGAAGTTGAGGACAATGCTTTTACTATTTCCAAACCATAGCTAGGACTCCTAGTAAGATAATTTACATTAGAAGTCTTCCTAATGACTTGAATAAGTGGGAATGCTAGACTCGTCGAGGAATGTTTAGCTGAGAAAGAGGGTGTATATGTGGTGTTGTATTAGAATGAATAGGCGTCTACAATGTTAGAGAGCTAGTTGAGGTGGCTAGAGTGCATATCTTGAAATAACAGAGTCCAATTATGTTGCAAATTGGGTTGAAAATTATGATGAGTATTCAACCTACCAATTCACCCTTGTTGCTTCATTACTTGGCTTGAGGGTGGCACCTACACAAGTTGGTGCCTATGGATGGGAGGAAAATTTCTCTTATGGAGCTATTTTCCAAGTGCATTTATTAAGAGATAAATATTCTATCTTAAATATTTGTACGAGAAGATTCCTTTTCTAAATGGGTAAAATTGCTATTTAGATGTTAATGGCTATTGGAAACATAAACAATTATATACTTTAAGGTTGTTGCAACCACCAATTATTTCTTAAGAATGGAGGAATCAACCTATGTTGTGTAAAGTAAGGTACAATCATGCCAACTTTATGGATCTATCTTTTTGGGTATCATTGATGATGTGAGAACCAATAAAGAATTTTTAAGTATCTTTGGGAAGAATGATATTATCAATGCAGTGTTATGATCTCTTGTGCATTGAGATTATAATATGTCAATGCTATGGTGGAATGATTAATTGTGTCATTAGATGAGAATCTTGTGTAAATCACGCATAGTTAAAACTTTGTTCTAGCGATTTTGGGAAATTGTTATGTATGCACATTTATTTCCATTACTATTATAATTAATATGAATCATGCAATAGAATTGCATGATTAAATTGACTACAAGGATATGAGATAAATAGTTGGACTCAGAACTATTACTCTAATTAGGAGAGGAGAAATTTTAATAGTGTACATAAACAATTAAGGGGGGTGGTTCTATGTACTACACTCTCGCCATCTCTATGAATTCTATGATATCCTTCATCTTAACCCTTACAATGATACAAAATCATATTGTTTATTTTTATTTTTATTTTTGGCATTGTCCTCCATCTCAATTTTTAGCTTCTTTAACTTTTGTAATGTTCAAGTATTAAATCTTTCTTAATCTCCTATGGGATTTACACTCAAAATGAGGGTTCTTCATTGGTTTCATTTTTTTGGACAACTATTGTAGATGTAATGGGCCTTCATCTTATTTTCTCATTGTTTTCTTCATAACCATATTGTTGCAATGCATGTACACAAAAGAAACAAACAACCAATGTTGTCCTTTCACACACAATCACTCAACTTTAATAAAATTTTGGTTTGGTTCATTTTAAAAAATTATAATCATAAACATGATGAATCCAATAAACTACTTTAGAAAAAAAATGACTCAATAAACAAATGTCATTGAGTTTTACTTAAACTATCTTAGACAACTTTAAGGAACTCATATGGAGCATATCACTCCTCACATAATAACTTTGAACCCTTTGGAGTTCTAGTTGTGAGCTTTTCACCTTTCCAATTTTCATAAACTTTCTTCCTATAATACTCATTGCTTATCATATTCAAAACTCTTTTATATTATAATATTAATCAATAATCATTAAATCAAAGTTAACTATGATTTAAATTAAAATCAACTTAAAATGAAGACTAACCCCAACCTATTCAAACCTTGAAACTTAGTTATTTTTTATTACTATAAAAATTGATGAACTACCTATAATTGTTTGCAGTATTTTTCCCCAATTCAATTTTTCTAATTTTATATTTTATTTTTATAACATGTATAAATTGCAATTTATTTAAATATATAATTATAACTTATTTAAATGTAGATTAGTATGATTTTCATTCTAATCTAGACTTACTATCATTTAATATAATAATCAATATTTATAAATAATCATCACATTGAAGTTAACAATAATTCAAATTAAAATCAACTTAAAAAAAATAAATTAAAACTAACCCCAACCCATCCAAACCTCTCAACTCTATTGTTACTTATTCCTATAAGAAATGGACTACTTAAGAATAACAAATAAACTACTTAAATAATAACTTGTAACATTTTTCCCAACATCTAATTTTATATTTTATTTATCTTTACAACATAATATTAAGCTGCAACTTATTTAAATATAAATATAATTGAATGTGATTTTGATTCTAATCTATTTCACTACAATTACATAAAAGTTATATATATATATATATATATATATATATATATATATATATATATATATATATATATATATATATATATATATATATTTGCATTTTTTTAAAGTATGCATAAATAATTAAATATGTTCATATATCACCAACTTAGATTCATATTAATTCTGGTTATATTAATCTTCAAGGATTTGATCCCTCTTAGTATTTGATAGATAAAACTACATAGTTTTTTTTTTCTAATTTGTATAACTAGTGAAACTAAAATAATTACACTTTGGCTCTTAGTATTGATAATGAGTTATGAATGTGGTTTAAAAAACATGTGTTTATGTTCTCATTGAGATCTTAATTTTGGAGGCTACCAAAACCAAATCCAAATGCTACATATCAATTTTTGCACTAAGTTTTTATGTTTGAAGACACCTAAAATAAAAAGAATAAAACCAAATGCATTGTTGGGATGCTCAACTAACTTTCTTTGATGTTTATGGTTGTCATAAAAAACCTAGAATCAATGAGGGGAGAACCAAATGCAATATTGATGAAGAGAGTTTCTTGTGATTATTATTGAGAGGAATTCAACTCTACTTCAATGGATGAAGTAACTTAAATTTGTTGCAATTTTTTTATTTTTATTCTTAATTAGTGATACCTATGTATGAAAAAATGTTACTCAATAACTTTGACTAACTTTCCTCTTGACTAATATGTGAATGACAAACTTTATATATATATAAAAGATCGACATTGAAATATATTTTTGTTTTTGTCATCTTCCACTACATATGTTTCATACTCATTGTTTATGTTCTACCAAGATGAAATTCTACACGTGCATATCCATTATTACATAAAAATGTTTATATTAAAAAATGGTTTATATAAACTAAGCATAAAATCTAAATGCAATATCGGTTAAGAGAATGTTTAGTAACTATTGAGTAAAAAACAATTATACTTAAATAGATAAACTAACAATTTCTTTAATTAATATTGATTATGGATTAGAAAAACATCCGCAATAACTTTCACTAACTTTTTTCTTAACTAATGTGTAAGTGTAAGATGTGAGAATCAAACTTATATATATATATATATATATATATATATATATATATATAAACCAACCAGCATTTAAATATGTTGTTATTGTTGTTATTATTATTATTATTATTATTATTATTATTATTATTATTATTATTATTATTATTATTATTATTAATTTTCTTTTTCTTTTAAATTTCATGGGTAATTGAATATTAAATCATAAATGTAGTTAACAGTAAATTTGAAAAAAATCCCTCTCAAAACAACAAAGATAAAAAATCAAAATCCTCTAAAACAAAGACAACATGTAAATTAGGCCAGACCAGAAATGTATCAGCAAAGACGGTTTCAAAATTTATTTTGACAACAGGAAATACTCACTTGCCATAAGTGGTGTGCTCTCTCACTCTTATTGATAGGAAATAGTTTGATAAACAATAATACCACGCAACAGATGCAACCTGCTCATACCCTGAAACAAAACGAACTGTAGGAAGGATGCAACATTCGAAGATTCGTTGGAAGAAGCAATATCAATAGTAGATATATCCACAATAGATTGGATGAGAAACCCTAACGATAGGACGCTCATACCCTGAAACAAAATGAACTGTAGGAAGGATGCAACATTCGAAGATTCGTTGGAAGAAGCAATATCAATAGTAGATATATCCACACTAGATTGGATGAGAAACCCTAAAGATAGGAATGGAGTGGACACGAAAGATCAATTTCAGAGAGTAATGTTAAAAGGTAAATGGTAAGTGTCAGCGTTCTCTTGATGAAAATTATTCTAGGTCGATGCATAGTGAAGCATTTAACCTCCACGAAGAGTAAGTACTTTGATCAAACTTATGACTCTCAAAATAGAACGTTTTAAAAGGTTCTCAGTGGGTTGGTCGTAAATATAAAGTATAAAAACAGACATTTGAAAATTACAGAGTAAGTACTTTGATCAAACTTATGACTCTCAAAATAGAACGTTTTAAAAGGTTCTAAGTGGGTTGGTCGTAAATATAAAATATAAAAACAGACATTTGAAAATTACAGAGAATATGGATAAAAAAAGAAATTAATTCATCTTATGTGAAGGCATGGATTATAATCAATTTTTTTTTCTTTATAAAACTAATTGTATAAATTTATGGAAATTTACTAGCTGAATGGGAACAATTGAATGTGAAAATGGAAACTATAAAGCATATGAATTAAAAAAAAGTATATACATATTAAAAAAGTTTTTCTTACTCCCTTCAAAATTATAGTATTTACAAAATTCTAAAGAATCACAAGTAATCACTTATCCTTTTAAGGTCGGATAGACCAGCCCAACAATTTGGCTGGTAAAGTCTATGGAGGTATACATACCCTACCCCCTTTAGATTTGAACTTATGGCCTCTTAGGAAGAAACACATACTCTTAACCCCCACACACACATATAATTCTTACAAGAAAAGATGGATTATAATTAAATTTTTTTTAGCAAAATTAATTTACTAATTTGAAATTGTATAAATTTATAATGGTTAAAAAAGCTTAAACTTATTGTATGGGTGGAAACAATATTTTAGAATCTTATTAAAATATGGTTTATAATTTTTAAAATTAAGAAGGATATATAGTTTTTAAAATTAAGAAAGATTTATGAAGAAGATCTTGATGATAACATTAGTGGAAGACATATTAAATATTAAGGATTGGTAAGATATATTGAATATAAAAAAATATGTTAGTTATATTTGGTAAGATTCTTTTATATTAATATTAAAAGATTCTACATTCTTTGTCACCAAGATCAAGGACATCAAAGTGGATATAGATGACACTTTTTTAAGTTTTGATGTTTTTTCTCTCTTCACTGAGATTCCTATTGATGGGGCTATGAAAATTATAAGAATATTACTACCAAGGTACAATTAAGTTAGCTGAAATTTGTTTGAACTCCATATTTTTTAGTTTTCAAGGGGACATATATAAAAAAACTTGTGGGGTTTCCACGGGATACCCTTCTCTCCAATTGTAGCCAATTTATTCATGGAGGATCCTGAAAGTAGATCCCTTATTTCCTCTCCCCTTCAACCTAAACTCTGGAAGAGGTTCGTTGATGATACCTTTGTTATATGGCCTCATGATCATGACAAATTGAATGAACTTGCTGACCACCTTAATGAACAATCTAGTCATTTCAAATTCAGTATGGAGGTTGAAGATAAAGGTAGTCTTCCCTTTTTAGATGTCTGGGTTACAAAAAGACCCGATGGATCTTTATCCCTCCCATTTTATAGGAAGAAAATCCATAGTGAACAATAGCTTCATGCTAAATCCCACCATCACCATACCTAGAAGCTAGGAGTTCTCAACATCCTAACTACCAGAGCCTTGAGAATATCTCACAAAGAACATCTTAATGAAGAAAAATCCCATCTCCTCAAGGTTTTTAAGGATAATGGCTATAATGATAATCTAGGAATTAGGACCTTTCAAAATGCCACTAAAGGAACTATAGATAAGGAACAAACTAATAATGATGCGTCCAAAGTTTTCTTTCCATACATACATGGGACTAATGATGAGTTTGCTAGAATTGTAAAGAAGAAAAAGATCGAGGCAACCTTCAAACCCATAAACTCTATTATAAATTCCCTCATATATTTCAAGGACCCCACTAATCCCCTTGAGAAAAAAGGTGTCTACAAGATCCCTTGCTCCTATGGAAACCAATACATAGGAGAAACATATTGTTCCTTTAATATTAAGATTCAAGAACATGTCGTTGATGTAAAACACAAATTTGTATTGAGGAGGTCAAAATTCTTGTTAGAGTAGATCACTGTCACAATGGAAAATTTAGGGAAGCCATCGAAATTGATAAACAACCTAACAACCTAAATAAAGATGATCAACTTTCTACCAAATCTTAAACCTAATTTTTCATATAAATACCTTGTCACTGATCAAATTTTGTTCATCTCTTATCATCATGATGGACCACATTTGCTTGGTCTAAAAAATTGATTTGAAAACTGTTGTGATGGATCCAAAAGAACATCATCATAATATTAATTTTTCAATTTTCAAAATAATATTTTAAATGATTAAAAATATAAAGTTCATATCAATATTCAAGGATATAAATTTATTTCTAAATACAATTGATTAAAATATAATAAATATTTTTTACTTAAAAGTGTACTCAATTATTATTTTAATAGGTGTAATGAATGAAGGTAGATAATTTGGAGAGAATAAAATATCTAAGAGGATTATGAAATATTTAATTATTTAAATGGAACTTTACACTAAAATTATTTTATTTTGGTTTACATGTCAAAAATAAAAAGATGTTTTTAATGGTCACACATATTTGCATTGTCATCTTTAGAGGCTAACTATGTAACAAGTCAAGAAACAAAGAAAGTAATTTTACTCCAAAAGTTATTCATATTTATTGATTTATAAAAATTGTGTCAATCTCTAGAAGAGGTAGTATAGTGGATACAAGTACTATGAAATGGTGATTTTTGATGTGGAAGAAGAACACACTAACAAAATTAATGTAACCACAAAATAAATTACAAAACTTAACAAATTATACAAAAAATTATAAATACAATTGCACCCCTTAAATTAAGAACTTACTCAAAACATCACATAAACATAGCATGAGTAATTGGACAACTAACCAAATTAGAATTTGTAGTAATAGAGTAAGTGTATACAAGCAACTAAAGTATGAACCACTTGAATTTGTAGTAATAGAGTAAGTGTATACATGCAACTAAAGTATGAACCACTTGATGTTTCAACAACTAGGAAATTCAAGTAACCATTCCCTTGCTACTCTTGGTAATGAAAGCACAAGTATATTAAGTTGTTTGTTGAGTCAACTACTATGAGGTTACTGCAGTAGGCATACACAACAAATATTAGCACCACTAAATTTGTATTCTCAATAAAAATATTAACATGTTTATGACATTATAGTGTTTCATTTTTATAACCAAGTTTAATTATTGCAACATGATGAAGTGTAAAGAAGATGTTAAAATTTACTAACAAAAAAGTAGAGATGTTATGTTTTTATTAAATTGATAAATCAAAATTGAAAAATATCAAAGTTTACACTTAATTCATTTATATAAATTATATAAGAATAAGAATAATAAATAAAATATTAAAACAAATCAGTTAATACAATAAAAAAAGATATTCAATCTTTTATTAAATTATATATTTATATTTTATTAAAAATTTAATTTAATTTAAATTTAATATATAAATTAATTAATAAAAATTTAAGTCTCAAAAATTCTCACAAAACTATAAATACTTTCATCAAAGTTATTATCAAACTATTAACATAATCACATACTATAATATATTATAATATAGACATTATACATAAAATTATATCATCTTTTTTTTCTTCTTTGCAATAATTTTCTTATCCTATAAAATATATAGGATATAGAACTCATACTAAATTATAATATGAGTTATTTCTTTACATTATTTTTTTTCTATAAATTTTTACAAAACGATAAATACTTTCATCTAAATTATTATCAAATTATTAACTTAATCACATATTATAATATAATATGTACACTATACATAAAATTATATCATCTTTTTTCTGTTCTTCTTTACATTAATTTTCCTGTAAAATATATAAAATCCATACTTTACATAAAATATATAAAACTCATACTTTACATAATAGTAATAAGTTCTTCCCACAACATTAAAACCCAAACTATATAGAACTCATACTTTACATAGTAGTAAGTTCTTCCCACAACATTAAAACCCAAACTATATGCCATGCCTAAATGTTTCAAGTCATTTGGGCTTTGAAAAAAACTCCCATAAAAGGTGGGCATCTTATTTTGATTACATATGGGATATCCAAAAGATATAGATCAAAGTCAACAATTAACTTTGTTCCATGTTATTGGATACCTAAATCTATTCTCGAGAGAAGGTCGGTAAAACGACTTGGTTGTGTAAGACAAAAGGTTCTTATTTTTTATTTTTTAATTTCCAGTAAATTGCGTAGAAATTTAGGTGTGTTGTATATTTCAAGGGTACGATATAGATAACCTAACGAAAAAAATTGTCGATATATATGAAAGCGTATACGTATTCGTTGACTCATGTTACTTCGCGTTAAAATTATTTTTCAGAGAATTTATGTGTACCTAACCGTCAAAGGTCGCCCGGAGATGAATGGTAGAGCAGCCAACGCGTGCTAGCTGTATGGATTCATGAAAGATAATAAATCTATTTACGACGGAAGAACTTTCAATCTCTCCTGTAGAGGCAATTTGATGAAATAAAGACGGAGACTGGTTTAAATGGGACGAAAGCCCAACCAGCCTGTGACAGGCGCAATGTTTAACAGTAACTGTCCAACGCGTTACCAGTTTTACTATCGACTGAAACATTATATTGGGGTCTCATTTCAATCTCAAGCTCGCTATGACAACGGGAAAATACGTGATAAGAAAGACTAAGGCGAGCAATATTCATGGAAATAAACAGACATCAACTCTCTATGCCATCTACCTATTCCAATTTTCTACGGCCTTTTGGAATTTGTTCAACAATATAGATATAAAATCACACAAAAAGTTTTATAGTTCAACAATATAATATAATATCACACACTAAGTTTTATAGTTCAAGGAGTTGAGGCAAAATGCATGTGTAGGAAGCAAATTCTAAATAAAAGAAAAGGCATGAAATAAGGGAAATAATTAAACCATATTGGTTTATTAACCATCTTGATTCATGAGACAGAAATAATAATTGATAGGAGATGATTAATATTCATATCTAATTCCCAACATATTGGATTGCGTAATTTCCATGGATAATGTAATTCCCACTGATTAAAAATTCAATACCTTATCCTTCACTAAACTATTCATGCGTCTCCTTATCGCAAAGAATGCCATTGAATATGCGCCAGTTTTGTTTACATTCAGTGAACAAATTAGATGCTGGAGATTTCATTTTCATAAATTGGATGATGGAGATTTCATTTTCAGACATGTCCATGAGCTCCTTCCTCACTAGTGTAGTGCTGAATACAAGATAGGCGTATGTCAAACAATAGGCTTAAAGGTTTTTGTTATGCCTGTATAAATCTTCACGTCTTATAGGCCTGTAGCACCCATACGTTAGAGCTTTAACGCATAAGGGCATAAAAGGGGGGAAACTACTAAGAAAGAAAAGTGGGGTCGCATACGATATAGACAACTGAACCAAAAATTTGGTCCTCATATGGCTGCGTATACGTAGAAAATACGTGTTAATTGACTTATATTACGCCATGGATTGTACTCTCTAGAACATATATAGCGAGATATCTGTACCTAACTTTCAAAGGGAGCCCGTAGAGGAATGGTAGAGCAGCCTGTCCTTGGTAGGTATATGGGTTCATCAACCATCATCAATTCAATACCGAGGAAGAACTTCCAATCTCCTAAGGTAAGGCCTGTAGAGGCAATATTATGAAACCTTAAAATAAAAGACAGAGAGACTGGTTTAAACGATTTAAACTTTAAATGGGACAACTGCCCAACCAGCCAGCGACAGACGCAATGTTCAAAATCATTACTCCACACAATACCAGAGACTTAAACATTATATTGGGGTCTCGTTTCAATCTCAAGTTTGCTATGACAGCTTGAAAATATGAAATAAGAAAGATAAAGGTAGGCAATATCCATGGAAACAAACAGACATTAGCTCTATATGGCATATGTAATTTTCATGAACGTAGGATTCAAGCTAGTCCTACAGCCTTCTGGAATTTATTCAACTGTGTAAACATCATATCGCACACCTATGTTTTATAGTTATTGGAGCCAAAGAAAAATGCATATGGAAGAAATAATTTTTAAAGAAGAGAAATGGCATGAAAAAGGCCTGAGCGGCGGAATTTCTATTTTAATTTGTTCAAATATATAAACATCATACCGCACACCTATGTTTTATAGTTATTGGAGCCAAAGCAAAATGCATATGAAAGAAAAAAATTCTAAAGAAGAGAAATGGCATAAAACAGGCCTGAGAGGCGGAATTTCTGTTTTGCAATAATCCCCAGACAGAGAAATTTTATAAAAGCGGAGGAACGAAATGGTGCGTACCCGTTCTTGGTGGCGAGAAAAATAAGATATCCTGTGCTCATTGCTTGTTCTTCGTATGTTTCCCTGCAACAATTTCCAAAATACATTAATATTATCTCGTCAATAATTGGTAACAGTAAAATGATTAGAAGTCCAAAAGAAATTCAATATTAACGAGCATAGACTGACCATGAACTGCAGGAAGGTCCCCCACGCTGAATTTCACTTCTCGTTTAAGAAATATATTAGACGCACATTTCATCAATAATGTAGAGGAAATGAATAGGAGGATTATTCTCTACATAATATGATGTACGATGCTTCATCTCACGGCGCTGAAATGAAAACATATCAAGCGCTTTCGTTCAGCGCGGCGCAGGTACAATTGGAATACAGTCAATATGGAACGCTGGAGTCATGAAAAGCGAAAAACTGAGTAAGAATCATAACAGGCCAATTATTTGATTGAGACCCCACAGGCACAATAGGATCATAACAAAGCTCTATCGTTACTGGACTGCTGCATGGAGATGATCCTGATGAATGGATATCAACCCGGCTGAGATAGGTTAAGGCAGGATTTGCGTGGCAGGAGGAGCATGAAGAATACAAGTAGTAATTGATATAAATTGAAAAGTCAAACGGTTTTGAATGTCAGACGAGAACTGCCCCTCTCGGGCTGAGACTGGTAGGCAGAGCAAATGGTGGAGTCGCAACTCAAAATAATTGTATTTGTGAGTATTTGAATGGTAGGCTTCGTTTCTTCATGTATCGCAAAATCACTTACCTAACATCTGTCAACCACACCAAACAACTTATTCATGCGATTGACTGGCCGTTACACCTCCAGTGCAGAGTAAGTATTTGGGTTGAAATTTATGTGGACAGTGCAACGTACCTACCGCACTTGCACATTGAAAAATATCATTCCCGGAAGCTGCCTTGATCTTAAACACCGGGAAGCGAGCGAATAGAGAAAATAGTGCCCCGTTTTGCACATAAAAACAAAGTACGCCACGCTTAATTATTTATGTAAACCAAAACCAACTAACGGTCATGAAATGCTACAGTCTGCGTAAGTTGTTAGTTCATCGACGTTTTTGATGAAATAGGAAAAGGAAGACCTAAATTCACACTTGAGCGCCAAGAACATTCCAATATAACACGAGCTCATTTTTAAACCCATCTGGGGCGGATACACATATTTTGTCGGTTATTAAGAGTATTTAACAAAAACAAATAATATCCAACATGATTTATATGCTTAGGCCAAAATCTAGCAAGTGGGGCATCCTAACGGTCATAATCCTTGTGCACGATGCCATCTCGCAATGGTGTTTGTATGTACGGACCGTTTATGTACTACTGGGAAGACGTCCTCTAATGGGCATGATATCTACTCATAGCATTCACATTGAAGTGATATGTTTCTTACTTGACATTTTATTTTTAATGGTGTTTCAAAAGGTGTGATAAGCATTAATCTCAAAGGACTCAAGGCTCGAACTCGTGACYTTTCTCTTCTCTCGGAGAGTACGAGCACGTCTTACAAATTGAGCTAATCCTTSAGGTACTCTAATAAGTGTTAAACTAGTTTGGAATTATAAAAAAYTTAACATCAACCTCACACAAGTGAGACGGAGCTCACACAACTTGATATTCATCGAARGAAACTAGGTACATTTATAATTATAGCGCTCACCTATAAATCAGCMGCTGAATCYTTTATTTGTGGATCTTATAATCTAAAATGAGAYTCTGGTAAAACAAACTCTCGAATACAAYGGATAGACGTTTCGAGATTATTCTAACATCCCCCTTTAATGGAGAAACGGATTTTCTGTGACACCTAACTTGCTTCTAAAAATTTCAAACTTAAGTTTACCAAGAGGCTTGGTAAAGATGTCAGCCACATTATCAATGGTATTACAATAGATCAAGTCAATTTCCTTTGAATGTATCTTTTCTCTTACAAAATGATGTTGAATTTCAATATGCTTGGTTCTCGCATGATAAATTGGGTTGTGTGCCAATTTAATAGAACTTTGATTGTCACATTTGAGAATAGTTGGCCCCATTTGTTTATTTCCAATATCTTCAAGAATTCTCCTTAACCAAACAACTTCACAAGTAGCATTGCATAGAGCTTTGTACTCAGCTTTAGCATTGCATAGAGCTTTGTACTCAGCTGACGATAAAGAAACAGTTGGTTGTTTCTTAATACTCCACGACACACTCCTGTACCTATGTTGAATGCATATCCTGAAGTTGATTTTCTGTCATCGGGATTTTCGGCCCAATCTGAATCAGAGTAACTTGTTAACTCAACATCATAGTCATTAGTATAGATAACACCAAAATTAACAGTTCCTTTCAGATATCGAAGAACTTTCTTTGCAACCTTCCAATGACTATCTGAAGGCTTAGCCATGAACTCACTAAGGATGTTGATTGAGTATGCAATGCCTGGCCTTGTAGTGGTGAGGTAGTTCAGACTTCCCACCAACTGACGATATAAAGTACCATCTGCCTCTTTAGATCCATCTTCATTGTACAACTTTGCATTCTGTTCTAAGAGAGTTGGCATAGCTTTACATTCACTCATGTTGAACCTTTTAAGGATTTATTTTGTGTACTTACTTTGAGTGATCAATGTTTTACCAGACTCTCTCCAAACCTCAAGTCCTAGACAGTAATGAAATTCACAGAGGTCTTTCATTTCAAACCCTTGAGATAACTAAATTTTAATCTCTTCAATTAACTTACATGCACTCCCTGTAATAATGAGATCATCCACATATAAAGATATTAAAGCAACATTTCCTTCTTCATCTTTCTTAACATATAGATTAGGATCATTCTTGCTTTTCACAAACCCATTCTGATAAAAGAAGGTATCTATATTTACATACCATGATCTTGGTGCCTGTTTCAAACCATATAATGCTTTCTTTAACTTGTAGACTAGATGCTCCTGTCCCTGCTTGACAAACCCTTCAAGTTGAACCAAATAAACCTATTCTTTTAAATCACCATTCAGAAAAGCAGATTTGACATCTAACTGATGTAACTTCCAATTATGTTTTGTAGCTAAGGCAATTAGTACTCTAATTGTATTCAATTTAGCTACTGGTGCAAAAGTATCTTCATAATCAATTCCCTCCTTTTGTGAATATCCTTTTGCAACTAATCTTGCCTTATATTTGTCAATGCAACCATCTGCTTTAAATTTAGATTTATACAACCATTTGCTTCCAATAGGGACTTTGTTTTCAGGCTGTTTGATTTTTCATAAGAGAATCATATTCATCATTCATAGCATTTCTCCATACTTCATGTTCTTTAGCTTGATCATAGTTTACAAGTTCTACAACATTCATGACATGAGACATCAATGCATAGTCTCTATACCTTATAGGTGTTTGAGTTTGTCGTGATGACCTTCTTGGTCCTTCACTGCTTTCATCTCGTCTTCTGCTCTGTGGTGACTCTTCTCCACTTGATGTATCATGACTACTTGAAGTGTCCATACTGCTTTCATTTCGTTCTTGAACCTGTACCTGTACCTGGTTCCATTTTAACCATTGCATCTATTTTGACATGTTTATCACTATCATTATGCCAAGCATCTACATCATTTAGTGTATCAACTTTATCTTCATTCTCATGAAACATCACATCTCTACTTGCAAACAATTTATGTGAACTGGGATCAAACAATTTGTATGCTTTTTGATCAGTACAATACCCAATAAAAACACACTTGATTGACTTTGCATCAAGTTTCCTTCTCTCGTCCTTTGGAATATGTGCAAAGGCAGTGGATCCAAATACTCTTAAATGACTGACATCAGGTTTATAACCAGAAAGAATCTCAAAAGGAGTTTGGAAATCTAATTTCTTAGTTAGACTACGATTCTTTAAATAAACAACAGTGTTAATGGCTTCTGCCCAAAAACCATTAGAAATATTTTTACCTTGAAGCATACTGCGAGCACACTCCACCAGTGTTCTGTTCCACCTCTCAGCAACACCATTTTGCTGAGGTGTATGAGGTACTGTAAATTGTTGTTGGATCCCATGAAATTTAAAATAGCTTTTAAATGCACCTGATGTATATTCATCACCCTGAAAAGATTTGAGAACTTTAATACATTTTCCTGTTTGTTTTTCAGTCATAGTTTTGAATTCTTTGAAGTACTCAAATACATCACGTTTACTCCTTATGAAATAGACCCATGTATATCTATATCTGTCATCAACAAAAATAAGAAAGTAGGAAGCACCACCAAGTGACCTAGTTTGCATAGGTCCGCATACATCAGTATGAATTAATTCAAGAATGTTTGTTTGTCTTTTCTATGTATGAACATGAAACTCCTCTCTATGTTGTTTACCTAGTGCACACGCTTCACATGGAAACTGATCATTCTTCAGAGAAGGAAGACCTTCTACCATAGTTTTTCGTTGTAACGACATCAAATCATTGTAATTTAGGTGTCCATACCTGTGGTGCCATAAATCTTCTGTTGACATTGTTGTGGATGTCAATGCAACATGACGCTTCATTGTCACATCCAATTTATACAATCCACCAACCCTGGTACCTGTTGAAACAACCCTGTAGTGATTCTGGACATCTTTCACAACACACCTCAACTTACCAAATTCCACTTTTAGATTATTATCAGTGATAGTTGAAACAAATATCAAATTCTTTTTAATACAAGGAACATACATCACATTATGAATCTATCTCAATTTTCCATTAGGTAAGTTCACACTTATTACTCCATAGCCTTGGACCTTATGTGATCTGTTATCTCTTAGGTAAATGTGTGTGCCATCAGTTTTCTCATAATATTCATCATACCATTCTTTATTACAAGTCATATGAGCTGATGCACCAGAATCTATGAACCAAACAGTCTCATCATCGGTTCCAGCAGACAAAGCAGCTTCAGAAATAAACAATTTAAGATTTTTAAATCCATCATTAACTGAAGTTTCTCTATTCACAAAATTTCCATTATGCCTTCTATGTCTTTGATTTGATTCATGATTCTTTCTTCTATAGCAATCTTTAACGAGATGTCCAACTTTTCCACAATAATCACATTCAACATTTCTCTTAACATTAGAATCGGGATGTGTCATACCTTTCTGCTTTGCTTGAAACCGGCCTCTATTCCTGTCCCACGGTATGATCTTTTGCCTCTTGCAATCAACGCCAAATCTGAGCCACTTGAATCTATATCAAAATTATTCATTCTCTCTTCCTCTTGAAGAAGAATCCCAGCCAATTCATCAAATGTAGGAGGCATTTGTCTAGCTGAGAGTGCTGAAATAAAGACTTTATAGTCTTGGACTAAACCCTTCAAAGAAACAGTTACTAAATCGCTACTAGAAACTTTTTCACCAATGTCACCCAGCTTATCACTTAAATATTTAATTCTGGAAACAAAATTGCTTATGTTTTCATTGTCTTCCATTTTGATAGATAGTAGCTTAGTTTTTAAAAATAAAATGCGGTTTGCATTAGAAGTTTCGAACAAACCTTTCAGGACGTCCCAAGTCTCTTTGGAAGTCGTACAGTCCCTTATATGAGGAATGATGTTGTCCTTCATGGACATGCGCAACAACACTTTCACTTTCATCTCTCGCCTATCCCAATCTGGAATCGAGGCAACAGTAGTTGGTTTGGGCTCATCACCTTTGACAATCGTCCATAGGCTATATGCCTCTAGAATGGTGGTCAGCTTAAACTTCCAGATAACATAGTTTTCGCCATCAAGATTGGTGGATTCATTTAAATATGAATCGACAAGAGGATTTGCCATCTTTTACCACAAATAATTCAAAGATTATTCACCAAGATAAAAAAGGAAACTGGAAATTGGATTTTACCAAGCGAACAACTCGAAAGAAGAACAATAAATACTGACAGCAAGTACCAAGCGATCGCCACACACAGACAACAATCTTGCACTAAATTCAGAGGCAACGAAAAAAATGTTGGGAGCGATTTTGTTCAACACCAGGAAGAAATTATTTAATCCACATGTAGGCAGTCGTTAACCCTTCACGCGGGCTCTTCACAAGTAGTCAATGACGACTCTCCACTGCTCGAACACAGTAAACATCAATACTCCAGCAACACGCAACTGTATATTCCATAGCGCCAACAATTTCACAGATAGCTAACAATTGCACGCAGTCAACACATAAGCAGACAACTCCTTCAATGCGCACAACATGCAGGAGCACACAGATGGCCTCTCTCACTAAATCTGGCAACGACGTCTCCTTCCAACTCCAACAACAATGATCGGCTCCCTCACTCTTTCCTCACACAGTTATCAACCTGCTCTGCAGCAAACAGCCAAGGAGACACTCAATGCGTCCTCACATCAACACCAGTGAACAACTACTCTCACGGTAGTGGAAGGCGGCAGATTTCTCACAGCTCTGATACCATATAAAAAACTTAACATCAACCTCACACAAGTGAGACGGAGCTCACACAACTTGATATTCATCGAAGGAAACTAGGTACATTTATAATTATAACGCTCACCTATAAACCAGGAGCTGAATCCTTTATTTGTGGATCTTATAATCTAAAATGAGATTCTAGTAAAACAAACTCTCGAATACAGTGGATAAACGTTTCGAGATTATTCTAACAGGAATATTGAAGTGATATGTTATTTGTTCAAAACATTATATAAGGTTTTGAGTAGGGAACCTTCACTTCAATGTTCTAGGTAGGATTTACAAGGATGTAAAGGGTGTGTAAGGCTCGCTTTTAATGAACATGTTAGTGGTTGAATCCAACAACACTTTGGGTGGCAAGCACTTTGTTTTCCAAGAAGGATAATGGACATGTTAGTGGTGTTGGTTTTCAAGAGCCCAAAACAAATATTAAATGCAATAAATATGGCAATATAAACAAAAACAATCACAAAACCCTAACGATGTGTGAAGGAAACATCCATGGGGCAAGGTATCAATGTGTTTTATTATTCAAGATGTTCTTATAACATTAGAATGCCTCTCAAGGCTTCATTGATATATACATCATAGGTTAGATTGATCACTTCAAGAACTTGATTTGGTTACACCAGTTCACTAACGGCCTCCGTTATATGAACTGTACCACATATTTACTATCAGTAAATTTGTATTATTACTATAACTAATTGTTGTCATAATTACAACAATATCCACCTTGACAACAGTTTATCCGATACCTTTCCTAAGCCCATTCATCACCTCTTTTGCAAGCCAAGAGAAGCCACACTCCACCACAACTTCTTGTTGGCAGCCACACATGATTTTTGATATTTAACACGATTGAAAGAGATTACACTTTTCTGTAGCTACCATCACCTCGAATCTGTAAACATTTTTCTGAGTTTCGAAATGATTGTTGGATTAAAGCTTACCTTATTAAATTTTTATTTGTTTGCATTTTCATTTGTTTTATTTTAATTCATGATTGTAAGCATGAATTAAACATAAAACTTGGCTTCGTTTGATAATTTTGTGCCTTAGAAATATATTTAAAAAAAAAAGCTATCCATATGTAATTGAAATTCAAATCTTATGCAATGGTTGATTAATCCATTATCGAATTTTTGTGTTAATATAGTTGTTATGAATTCAATGGTTCGATAGTTCATTTTCGAATTGTTTTGATACATGAAGAGCCTTTGTTAATTTTTGATATTCTTCTCATGAGTTCAATGGTCATGTCAACATTCATATCAATGAGTATAGGCCTGTTGTACTTGTGTTTTCACCTTACCTTGCTGGCTCAAAACATTAACAAAACTATTCATTATCTGCATAGGGTTTTGTACTCTGTAGTTTTTGGCACTCATGGCGAGAGATGGTAAGGAATATAATGAACCCTATGGTTTTTGTTCTCACTATCCGAGTTATGATAACCCATGGGCTCTTCTATTTTCATGTTTCCACTCTCCGTTCAGACCTGTTTCTGTTGCTCGCACGATTGGAACCTAAAACTATTCTGATTGGTCTATGTTACATCCTTGTTACAGTGGTCATGGCACCCATCATTCACATAGAGCCGAACGGATGCCAAGCCTTACTATCCCATGACGATGCTATTGAGGACCTAAAAGATCATGCCTGGGATATATTCCTCAAGAAATTCGAGGGTTATAATCTCCAGGTTGCAGAATCTTTCGCACGAACCTTTGACGGGTTCAGAGCTAAGATTGGAGACATACAATTAGAATTGACAGAAAATTTCTTCAGCAAAGCAACAAGGCTCCCATCAAAGGGCGAGAGATGGTCTAAAAATGCCAGGATAGAATAAGTCTCATGGAATTTGTTCATGGCCTCCTGTAAAACTACCTATTGTATACAAGATATTCCTATCGCTCTGTTAAAACCTAGATGGTATAGTTTATTGTTAATTCTAAAGCAATTTGTTATGTGCGAAGGTCGATACGGACTGGTATTTCTATACCATATCTGTTTTCTTATGAATTTCATAGGTTTCGATTTAGATATGCCCTTTTACCTACTGATGAGTCTCTACAATATGTCCAAGTGATACAAATGACAAGGTATCAATTCGAGCCTCTTCCACCATGGATTGGTTAAAATCTTGTTGATGTATCATCTGTTGACCATAGTTGACAGTTGGGAGACCGTTTTGATGAGGAATGGATTTGCCTAGGCTTATCCTACAACAAACCTTCTTTTAATTAAAAACCCTAACTCAGATAAGCCAGTGGTTGAAAACCAGTTCGTTAATTCAATTAATGGACCAGAGTTTACTAATAAAACCCCTCTAGATAAAAGATCACTGTGTAGGTTTTCACCTGCAAGATCTTCGGAACAAGTGATTGATGAATTGAAGGGAAATGATCCTCATGTGCCTATGGACGATGCTAGTTTGAATGTTAATGTTAAGTCTTATGTCAAGAAACTCTGTAAATGAACAAAACAACAATGCACATATTTGGGTTTCAAGAATAAGAAGGTTAGTCGCCTAATCTCTAGAAAACTAAGGAACCAAAAGGATACTCATTTGATCTCGATCGATCTGATCGAGATCAATGAGGGCTTGGATCATGAGATAGAGGATTTCCTATCTCGGGAAGATCCATAATTTTAGTGTTACAAAA